>PVIC010000822.1:0-107249 GCA_004025085.1 Thryonomys swinderianus | reverse complement strand
TTTTTTTTTTTTTTTTTTTTTTTTTTTGAGACAGGGTCGGTCTCACTTTGTAGTTCAGGCTAGCCCTGAGCTCAATATGTAGCCCAGGCAAGCCTCGAACTCAGCAATCCTCCTGCCTCTGCCTCCCGAGTGCTGGGATGACAGGCATGAGCCACCACGCCCGGCACTGTGGTATGTGGTATTGATTGCTGGTGAGCATGAGTCACCACGCCCAGCATTGTATGTGGTTACCGGGGATCGAACTCAGGGCCTTGCGCTTGTGAGGCAGGCACTGGAACCACTGAGCTAAATCTCCGGCCCACAAGTATTTTTTATAAATATGCTTACTATTTTGTAAGATGCTCAAAAGGCATAGTGTGTATGAATTCCTTAAAATGGACCTATCAACTTTATTTCATGAAATTATTATTAACCCCCTTTTTTTGCATTATTCAGTAAACTTTATTGGTACATTATATACACAGCTCACAATCACACAAAACATTGGGGAATTTGTACCAATATGTGACACAGGTCAATTCTCATTTTTGACCACATCCCTGCCCACCCACCCCCTCCCCACCCTCTCTATATATACTTTTTTATTTTTTTCCAAATCGTATTTATTCCTTCCCCTCATTATGTTCCCACACCAAATTCCTTTTGGATATTACAGAAACTGTCATACATTCTAGAGCTCCTTTACCTCTACAGGTGCTTATATCAAAGAAAAGATCCGGTATTTGCATATCTGTGTTCTATTTATTTCACTTATTAATGTGTCCTCCAGGTGTCTCCATTTGCACATAATTGAATCAATCTTGTCATTTTTTTATGGTAGAGCAATACTCCATTTTTTAAAAAACCACATCTTCTTTATCCAGTCTCTAGTTGATGGGCATTTGGGTTGTTTCCAAGATTGGGCTATCATGAACTGATCTGCTATGAACAGAGGTGTACATCTGTCTTTCCAATGTGAATTTTTAAATTCCTTTGGGTATATTCCTAGCAGGGGGATAGCAAGGTCGAACGGGACCTCTAGTCCTAGTTTTCTTAGGAGTCTCTACACAGATCTCCACAATGGTTGCACAAGTCTACAATCCCACCATCAGTGGAGAAGGGTTCCTTTCTCCCCACAGCCTCACCAGCATTTATCATTGGTTGATTTTGTAATAGTGGCCATTCTTAGTGGAGTGAGATGAAATCTCAGTCTTGTTTTCATCTGCATCTCCCGAATGACCAGTGATATTGAACGTTTCTTCATCTGCTTCTTGGCTGCTTTGACTTCTGCCTCTGAGAAGTGTCTGTTCATTTCAGATGCCCATCTTTGAATTGGGTCTTTAACCTTGGGGAGACTGATTTAAGTTCATTGTATATTGTAGATAATAGCCCTTTGTCTGACAAACAGCTAGTAAAGACTTTTTCCCATGTTGTTGGTTGTCTTTTATTAACCCCATTTTATAGATGACAAAATTGAGGCACAGAAGATATAAGTAGTTTAAGATGCAGTGCCAAGTATGGAGTGAAGAAGAATTTAGACACGGAAATGATAATTTTGTAAACGAAATGCTGCAGTGTTACATAAGAGATACATTGTACCAGTGCACAAGATAGTATGTGCCTTTTGAACACCACTGCCCAGGGAAACATAAAGACTTGGCCTCCGGGGTCTTTAAAGCATGTGGAGAATCTCTGTATCCTCAAGTTCTTTGGCTTGAACGTTCAGTGGGCCAGAACTGCTGCAGGTGGATGCCCACGAGCCACGTGGCACAGTTCGAGAGGTGCATGTGGCTACTCAGACTTTGTGACAGTGGTGTCCAGGGAGTTGGGGGAGGCCAGAGGTACATCAGGATGGTCAGTCCTCAGATCTTGTTAAATACTGTCTAAAAAGAGGAAAAGGAAGTATATTGAGAGGATGCCCTCAGTTCTTTTAAAAACTGTATGCTCTTGAACACGGGTGAGAGAAGGAGGGAGAGAGACTCCAACCCAGAGCACCTAGGTTATGTGACTTTCTCTAATCCTCCGCTCAGCCAATCACAGGACCAGGACTGGAAGATAAACCCTGTGACCACGGAAGAGACACCTTTTGATTTTTTTTTTTTTTTTTTTTTTGCTTTTTGGAGACAGGGTCTTGCTTTGTAGTTCAGGCTGGCCCTGAGCTCACTATGGTGCCCAGGCAAGCCGCCGCGAACTCAGCAATCCTCCTGTCTCTGCCTCCCGAGTGCTGGGATTACAGGCATGAGCCACCACGCCCGGCATTGTGGTATGCGGTGTTGATTGCTGGTGGGCATGAGTCTCCACGCCCAGCATTGTATGTGGTAACCGGGGATCGAGCTCAGGTCCTTACACTTGCGAGGCAGGCGCCGGAACCACTGAGCTAACCCTCCGGCCCACCTTTTGATATTTTACATAAGCCAAAGTTTTGCTAGGAGACGAGTCAGGCTTCTACCATAGGAGGCTTTGCAAAGTGTTCTGAACTCCTGACCTCGATATGGGAGCTGCATATGCTCTCGCAGCAGGTAAAGAGAACATCTTAAGCTGATAGTTCAGCAGGTAAATATTTATTGTAGAAAGTGTTCAGTTTCTGGCGGGGAAGGCGATCATCTCACATTTGGAATTTGTTCTCCTCTCCTGCCCTCTGCTGGCGCTTCCGAGCCGTATTTCCACGCTGTTGTCCCTGATCCCAACAGTCATTTCCACACAGTTTATTTCAAGGTCATTACTGCTCAGATCATCAAATATATTCTTAAGTGATTCTGCATTTTTAACTTGATGTTTAGAACACAGCAGTGGCTTGTGGCTATTTGTGTATACGAGGGCATTTCATTTCTGCTAAATAATTTGCTTCTCAAATTTAACTGTGACATTAAATAATGTGGCCATGAATATAAACCAATGTACATTTTATCTAGAGTGGAAACTCAAGACACGCAATTCTGCTAAATTGTATTTATTTAAACATATGAAGTGGTGTTCGGGGTGGCGCCGCGGCTGCAGAGGAAACGGCGTCGCCTCTGGTTTCCCTCCGGGCTGAGAACCGGTGCGGAGGCCGCCGCTGCTCCGCTGCGCGGCACAGCGTCTGCGTGAGTGAACTCGAACTCGCGACACCGTTAGAAGTGGCCCGTTAGATCCAAGGCTGGGGTGATCCTCGGCTTCTCTTTCACTCCGTACGTCATGAAGATTTCATCTAAAATCCCAGGGTGACCCTGCTTCACAATGAAGAAAAACCCTGCTTTATAGAAATCAAACACAATGATAAATAAAAAGAGGACGCTCCACATGACCACATCTATAACTTTAGGTCGCACTAACGAGTAAGGGAATGAAAAAACAGGAAAACCCAATTTACGTGGGAGAGTTACCTCACTAATTTGGTTTGGCAAATGTCAACATTTTTTTGCTGTTTACTTTTAACACAATGCAAGCAGAACGAAAAAGTACTGAAGATGATGGATTAATTAAAGGGCGCAGTGGCTATTCAATACTTGCAAACTAGCTTGGAACTTATTAGTCAGAATGTTTAAAACATTGATAGTAATCTTTGTAAAAATGATTAGTTTGTTTAAAAACAATATAATTGATTGATTAAAGAAATAATGAACACTAAGTGCTAAAAATTATTAGTCTTATCTTATTTGGCCCATGTTACCTTCTCCAAATTTCCAACTGATTTTTTTTAGTCCTATCTGTATGATGCTTATGGGTGGAATGAAAGAAAACCTAAAACATCCTAAAGTTTCTTAGGAAATTGGATTAATTGGTACCAGTCTGCTTCTCATCCTCATGTGCAATATATTTTTGTAATGCTTATGTAAAAGCTTTTAATTTCCTCAGCAAATGTTTCTTTACCCTGGGAATCAAGCTGCTTTTGTTCTGCTTCATAGGATAGTATAATTTTAGGTCGAGAAGACAGTGCTGACTCAAAAAAAATCATCTACCTTAATGATAGGAAATAAAGGGCAGAAGAGTGTCTTAATTTCACGAGATCTGAGCTCAGACAGGAGATAAAGTGAAGTTTCGGGTTGTAGGCTTCATGTCCACAGCGTTAGCTTATACAATTTTAAAGAAAGTCCAGGTACAATCCACAGTGGAAATTTCTTCATTTGCAGCAAATAAAGTCAACACTCTAAAATAGTACTTCTAGGTTTGGCCAGTTTTCTGAAGCCCCTCAGATGGGCCTTTCTTGCTCTTATTTGTAAGTCACGTCAGGACAACAGCAGCATTGACACATTAGGTGACGGCAGAACATTCTTTAACATGAATTTTTCTCTTTGAGAATGTCTAAATTCGTTCCAATTGCTGGAACATAGAACTGTGGACAAAGTATCTCACAAACAACAGTGATTTGTTTCTCACAGTTCAGGAACTTGAGAAGTCTTTGATCAGGGTGCTGGCAGAGTTATTGTCTGGTCATGACTGTGAAGGCGCAGGAGGGTGCGCACCTCTGCTTAGCACAGAGGTTCTATGTAGGAACCACTTGCAGAGCGTTAGAAATACCAAAGTCCATATTTTACCCCAGGAGTCTGTTGTGATTACCTTTACAAGTAGCCCTGGCACTGGGTGACCTGGATCTAGGTGTCCGTATTTTTGTTGTGTTATTATGTGACAGAAGGGACAAAGGAGTTCTCTTAGACCCGTTTTCCTTCTGAGATGGGTCGCATTCCTGTGGGCTCTGCTTTTCTGACCAAATTACCTCTAAAAGAGACCACCCCACACTCCCATCCTTGGGGGCTGGATTTTACCACATACACCTTAAGAGGACACGAACATTAAGACCACACCATAGATCTACTGGATATATCTGTCTATGTACTACAAGGTCCAAAAGCCCCTGGACATTACCAAAGGAGTTCCACAGGCAGCATAGGCTCCTGGGTCAAGTGAAGCAAGTACCGAGCTCAGGTAGAGGTTGGAAGGAACATCCTGGAGACCAGGAGCGAGAAGCCTCAGGACCAAGGACCAAACAGGACTCCACAAACCCAAGTGGCCAGTGTGTCTGCAGAAAGTGAGGACATTTAATATGTTGTTTTTAACTCTGCCTTTTAAGAAATTACCTTTTTGTCTTGTGGCCAGAATATTTCCAAGTGAAAATTTTCTAAATTTCTGGATTGTGAACTGGAATCAGGGACAGCGTAATTCTGAGACATGGTATTTCCCCCAAACTTAATATGGCCTTGGCTTCCAGAAGTAATTCTGACACCACTGCAGAAGTTATTCTTTTAAAAAATAAAACATGAAATCATTTGGCTGCTTGCTGATCAGTTTATTGTTTTTCAGCAGATATCTTTAGCTGTTAGATGAGAATTCACTGCACTTCAAAGTATGAAGCAGTCCTTTAGAGAATGCACACAACTCAGTCAAATACATTTGCTCATAAAAACTTCTGGCTTTTCAACAAGCACTGAACCAGAGATAGGTATATCCTTAGTGCATGTCACTAAAAACACTCATATAAAACCCCCTCCAGCTATTCCAGTTTAGGACTATATACAATATAGCTTTTGTTCAGCAGTTTTATTTTAATCTGAATGTGCAAAGACTTTCAGCAACTGTTCTTTATGGACCTACATGTCACATAATGTTGACAAAACAGCACTTTATTGATGCATAAAAGCCTTTCTAGTCAAACAAGTGGGCTTAGCTATCTATTTTTCCTCTCAGCATGAATATGAATCTCGTGCTTCCTAGTTGAGGTTTTTGAAACCTCTGAGTGGGATGAGTGGTCTTTAACTTTCTGGGAAATACTGTCAGTTTGATTCCACAGTTTATCCTTTGCAAAGTTTTAGCCCTAGAAACTCAGAGGACTCTGGTGGGAGCCAACTGGAGGTAAGACGTCTGGCTGCCCTGAGACCACTACATGGAGGAGGTGAGTATGGACACGCGGGTTCCATCCCGTCACTGGCTGCTCCTGTCCTGCTGGAAGGGAAGCAGATAAGTCAAGGGGGAGCCAGGAAAGGACATAGTGCTTCCCGGATTCACCCGCATGGACTCACCTCTTTGACTAGGCCTCCTAACAGCAAGTCGGATATAGCCCTCTGCAACTCAGCCACTTCTGCAAGCCCTGCCTCTGGGCTTCTGAGGCTCTGGGAGGACATCTGGATCTAAAGCATCACTAGCAACATCTCCAGCCCTCAGATATTTTGCTATAGCGACAGAAAGTGAACTGAAACAAGTTTTAAAGCTGCCTGGCCTTCCTCAGACCACACTTACTGGATAGTAACATCTCTGCTCATCCATCTCATCTCTTTGAACAATAATTATTTAAACAAATAGTTCATGTTAATATTATGCAATGATTGGATGTATTTTGGGAAGTTGATGAATGTATTTAATATATCTTAATCAGTATCAGTGCCATTACCCCTTCTCTTCGTTACTGCCCTTCCCCCTTGTCTCCTTTCCCATCTTCAGACATTTCCCTCCTGGTTTCCTGAGCTCTCTCCTGTATTTTAATCATTTACTTAGTCACTTGCATATGTTTCTCATGTAAGAGAAAATACACACACTACTTAACTTTCCAGGTCTAGCTACTGTTAGTAAACACATGGCAAATGAGCCTACCCCTGAGCAATTTGTCATTGTTGCTGTCTTCAGATCACCATGTTCATGAGCCCCGAGGGTTCTCAGAGCCAGAGTGGGGTTGAACCCTCTTCCAGGTGGTCCCTGCCCCAGGCTTCCAGGCCATGGCTCGGCCACATCTTCCTTGCCAAGCTGAGCTGCTTCTTCGTTCTCGTGGCTGAGTCACTCGGCTCCTGATTGCGGCTGAGTTCTCCTGGTCTCCCTCTGGCCCCTGATCTCAGTGTTGTCCAGAGATCTCTGTTGTCCAGAGATCAGCTTCCTCTAGTCTTGTTTCCTCTCTCTTCTTTGTATGCTCAGACAACCCAGCTGCCATGGTGTTCTGCATTTCTCTCAGGCTTGCTCACCAAGGTGCACAGGATGCTGGGAGCTTTGGTGGGAACAGAAGCCCGAGCCAGGTCTCGTTCATTCAGTTAACATTACGGCCTCCAAGTGCAATTCCTACAAATGACTCACATTCCATCCTTCGCCATGGCAGAGTAGTCTTCCATGTAAATGCCACATTTTCTTTAATCATTCATGTGTTGTTGGACACATGGGTCGCTTCCAAGATTTAACTACTGTGAATTCTGCTGCTATAAGCAAGAGTATGCATGTAGCACTATGATATGATGTCTTCAACCCTTGCAGACAGACATAGGCAAGGACTTTCTGAACAGTGTCCTATTGCCCCCCATGCAGTACTAAGACTCAACAAACGAGATTGATTCAAACTACAAAGCTTCTTTACAACCAAGGAAACAAATTTGCTTTTTTGTACAGGTTGCATTCCTATAGCCATTTAGCTACCTTCCCTTACAGTCCTGTATCTACTAAATTGGGCGCGGTCCTTGGGGTGACTTGTTAGTACAGTCCCTTTGGACGGTAGCATCTCCCAAGTAAGTGCTTTGGCTGGCTAGAGGAGGGAAGTTGGAGAGTGGTTTAGGCGCATGTATCTGGTCCTATTTTTTAAATTAACTTTTATGTTTATTGGTACATTGTATATACATGTCATGATCACACTCAGTATTGGGAATTTGTACTAGTACATGACACAATTTAATTCTCATTTTTATAAACAATAGCAAGTGCCTGTATTTGCAGGAAATGCAGTTACTTCCTAGCTGATTCCATCAAAGAGAGCTGTGGGTGAAGAGAGCAGGAGAACATGGAGCAACAATGGAGTTGGTCAGTCCTGGGCTGGACCCCCTTGTGCCACCTAAATCAGTGGCCACTTTAAGCTGCCCAGTTAGCTGCTTTAAGACTCATTTTTTTCCTATCTGAAGGTGAGGGATGATAATTATGAAGTTTCAAATAAATTATACGTGTGAAATTCTACCGATTATAGAAAGTTAACATGCACTAGTTACTGGTGATAATACAAAGGAATTCTGATAATTTTTAACTATTATGTATCAAATATAAGTATTTACCCCAAATTATTATATGCAGTTTATTGTTTTCCCCAAATGAGTTGGCTATAGATAACGTGATACACAAAAACAGACTAAATCTCATTCTATTTACTTTTTACTTCACTCAAAAGTATAGTTTATATACAAAAAAGTACAAATCTTCAGTGTACTTTTTTCAAATGTATACACACATGTAACTACCACTGAGAATATTTCCTGTACTACAGATGGCTTTTTCATGCACCTGCTCCGGCAGTGCTCCCCTTGAGAAGTAGCCGTGATTTCCACTGTACTTTCCCTGAAACATTACGTCAGACTTGGATTGCATGTCAATGGAATAATATGGTATGTTCTGTTTTGTGCTTAATTGCATTATGTCCATGAAATGTATCAATGTTTTTACACAATAGCATCATTTTAAAGAACAGTCTTGGATTTTAACAGGACAGGGCTATTTGTAGAAATAAGGCTGTATCTTTAGCCTCTGTAAAGCTGTTTTTTTTTAACATTGTGTGAATGTACTCACCTTCTTTTGTATTCTTTTCTCACTCTTTTCCTTTTGTTACAACTATGATGAGCCTCTCTTCATCTTTGCTGTTTGTCGGGCCTGCTCATCATATCTAATAACATCATCCAAGTCTCTTTCCATCTGATAGTGCTATTAGATACATAGTGATGCTTTGTACTTCAGCAATGAAGCATAAAACAGCACAGGGTGCTGAAATCTTCACAAGTCTAGTGGCGATGGCCCTGCTCCCCCAGGGTGAAAGTGATGGATTTATTTCTGCATTGTTGATTTCATCATTCAGTCTGATTTTTATGGAGCAGTGTTGACAGTCCCTCAGGGTCGAGTTTTGGAGTATTGTTACATTAATTACTAGAGACAAGGAGGAGGACATGAAAACCCTAAAACACAGGAGAAATAGATTTAAGTGCCCTATAATATGGCTCATGTGACTCTCTTCGGTGAAGACGTGCCACAAATCTGGCACTATTTGTAGATCCTGGGTTCTCAGGGCCTGATGTCATAACACATTTACATTGTATGACCAGTGGATTCTCTATTTAAATGTGAGGCAAGAATCTTCTGACCATAGAGTAGCTCAGTGCAATTTGATTAACTGACAGGAAGATGGTATTCATGAGGTTCCCCAGGGTCAAGGTGGTATCCTTGATGAGAACAACTCTATTGGCTTGGAATTTATGGGTCTGCTAGGCTGAGGGTCTGAGTCCAAGACAGGTATGTAGGTCTTGTCCTGAGCACCGTTCTGATGAGGACGCTGTGCTGTTTTGTCTGCATCATTCTGTCAGGACAGATGAGTTTATTTGCCCTGCTGTTGGGGGTGTAGACAGTTTGTTCTCTGGTTTGGCTATTCGGCCCCATGTCATCTTCCCAGGGCAGGTATTAGTGAATGGATTTTTCTTTTCATTTTTAAAATGACCGTTTGACCATGATATAGCTTGGGAGTTTTTGTTTATTTGCCACTTTTGATTAAAAAGTACTCATGATTAAACCATACTGAACTGGCATCTATATATTTATTCTTTCTCAATATATAAATATATAAGTCTTTCTAAATTTTGGAAAGTTTTGGCCATTAGTTTTTCAATTATGCATTTTTCTGCCTTATTTTCTTTATTCTCTTCTTTACTCCAGGACTCCAATTTTAAGAAACTGCATATTTGGTTCGCAGACCTGAAATTTAGAAATATACTTTGTCAAAGATATTGAAATTTGAATCTATAGGCTATTCATTTATTATACTCCTCCCAAGGACTAACATTCTAAAGCCTTATAACCTGAGTGACTATCATATGTACTTTTATGCACATTTCAGTTCTTTTAAAAGGGTTTACTGTCTTTCCCACAATCATTTTTCCTTTGGACATTTTCCAGGTGATTATAAGATTTTGAGTTTTTTAGGGAATTTTCATGTGTGAGCAGACATGTTACTAATAGCCACCCTGAGATATTAAAGGGATGTGATCCTAACTTAGTAGTGGACTTAAACAATATCTTTTTGTGTGTAAATGATTCAGACAACTAAATGAAAGCTGCCCAGGCCAGAGGAAACCCTAGTATCTCTCTGTTTCAGTATTGGAAGCATTTGCTGTCCTTCCTGTAAGTCCGGGTTGTCTTCTTTCAGTGTGATGTTTCCGCTTTCAATGAAGGGTAAATACACCAGTAGCATGTGTTGGCTGCTGTGCAGTAAGGTTTGTGGTGTGTTATTGTATAAAACATTTGTAGACTGATGACAGAATTTGGAACTGTAAGGGATCAGTCTAACACCCTATTGATTCTCTGTCCAACTATGTACACAAATAGGGCTCTAAGTTGTTTTTTTTTTTAATTTTATTTTTTAAAATTCCACCTGTTGTTACTTCATGGTGTTTTTCTGAGGACTGAACAGCTTATGTTTTGCTGGGTTTGTTTTTAAATGGGCAGTATTCTGGGGGAAATTACTGTTACTACAAGTCAGAAAAAAAAATTCAAAGTACTAATAGTTTGGAACTTCAGATTACTTGCCCCAGTATATGCTCTGCAATTGCAGACAGGCCTTTACCTCCACAGTCATCGCGAGCACCACATCCTTTTTAAGTATAGCTTGCTTGCAACCAAAGTAGAGTAAAGGGGATCTAGAATATATGATAGATAATGTGAAATTGAAAATATTCAAAGGGAAATGGGGTGGAGGGTTAAGTAACAAGGGGAAAAATGTGATGGCAATTTTAAAAAGGGAAACAAAGCTTACGTACATAGGGAGTGAAGCGTTGCAGGGTGGGTAGGGGAATGGGAAAAATGAGAATTAAATTATGTCATATACTGATACCAATTCTCAATATTGAGTATGATCATGATGTATAGACAAAATGTACCAATGAAAATTCAACAAAAAAAGAAGAGTGATTACAGCGAAGGAAAGGAGGATGTGGCTGAAAATTGTACCCAGTGGGAACAGCACCAGGATAATGGAGGAAGTGGGTGAAGAAGGAAAGGAACCAATATGTGTGGCTATGTCTCTGATCCATTCTGGTTACTTTTTAATGTTCTAGAATGGGATGCATTCAATCTGGCCAGCTAAGAAATGGAAAGTTACATAGTATTTTAATAGATGGTACCTTTTGGGCAATGTTTTCTCATGAAGTAAGTACTATTTAGTGTTTTAAAAATATTACATGCTATTATACATATACATATTAGAATGGTATGTTTTAAATTGTGGTTATAATTTCTCCCATTTTATATGAAATCCATTCTGATCACAGTTTTGTTTTTGTATTTTATACTTTATTTTTTATTAGAACATGTTTGTAGTGGGTGATGACTACCTTTATCCTGGGGAGTTTGTACATGGACATAACATATGTTCATTTTTGTCTCCCTCCCCTCATTCTGTGCTTCTGAAAACTCTTCTCCCCATTTGCAAAAGCTCTATTTCCATTTTTTCTTCAAGTCTTTTTAAAAATCCATTTTCCATCGCTTCTCGGCCTTTTGGCTAAGATCAAGTGTAAAATCCATTTTCCCCTTCTTCCTGCCTTCTTCTTTTTATTTCTTGTTCCCCCTTCCATTGGAAAAAGATATCCCTATGCCCTAATATCTATCTTCTATTTTGCTCCTTTGGTTTTCTCAAACGAGAGCACACTTTGATTCATTGTTCTGTACCATAAATTTGAATCTGTTACTTCTTTCTACTCTTATTACATTGAATATTTGAGAGTTGACAGTCATAACTGTTGTCCTGTGCTCCCTAAAAGCCAGGAAACAGCTAAGTAATCATCATCTTTTGACAAAGATTTTCACAACATAGATGACCTGTAAACAGTAGATACTAACAGAACCCATCCCTGATTGTAACAACTAAAAAATATTTCCCAACATTACTAGATACCCTGTGAGGAAAATATTGTCTCCTGATGAAAAATACTGCTATGGAGATCAGCAAATATTATATAAAGAACAGTTTGAATTATAACTGTATATTGAGACACAGCAAGTATTTTAAAATTCAAAGTAAGCAATAATATTATTTTGTATGAGAGAACATAACACATTTTCTGTATCTCTGAAGTCAAGTACTGTTTCAGGAAAACATTTTATTATGTTCTTGTTGAAATAAAATAATATATTCATTTATTCATTTATTTAGAGCCAGGGTCTTACTATGTAGTTCAAGCTGGCCTTGAGCTTACTGTGTAGCCAAGATTGGCCTCAAATTCCCAGCAGTTCTTCTGCCTCAGCCTCCGAGTTCTGGAATTACTGATGTTCACTGGCACTCCTAGCTGGTTTTTTTGAGACACGATCTTGCTAAAATACTATTTAAAATGAACACAGTAAAAGAGTCTTTCACCTGTTTGTACCTATAGCTATCTATTTATTTCATTTGGAAAACACTTTTGCTATTCCGCCAAAAAAAAAAAAATTTGGAACATTCACTTAAAGGATTTAGCCTTCCAATTCAATTCAATTTAATCCTATTTTATTAAGAGCAGGAACTATTGCCAGAAGAACATTGCCAGTTTGGCAACATTCCAAAAGCCCTCTCCAGTTCTGATAAAATGGTACAACGTTTTAAGAGAATAACAAGTTGCTTGTGGTCATCACAAGAAAAAAACTTTATCATGTAGAATTGAAAATATAGAATAGATATTTATGACTTACAAAACCTTCAGCAAAAAGGAATGTAAAAAATGGGTGAGGTGGAAGAAATTATATACCACCAATATCTCTTCAAATTTGAGGAGGGCCCAATCTTATAATTACTACCTGAGTGCATCAGGATCAGTTAAAGAAAATTGCCCATACATGATCAGGGCCAGAAGTTTGTCTCTGGAAGCTCTATTTTTCTCTCTATAGAATTTTCATTGATATACTATGGTTTTAGGATTCTTCTTCTTCTTCTTCTTCTTCTTCTTCTTCTTCTTCTTCTTCTTCTTCTTCTTCTTCTTATTCTTCTTTCTTCCTTTTTTTTTTTTAGACAGGGTCTTACTTTGTACTTCAGGCTGGCCCTGAACTTACTATGTAGTCCAGACAAGGCTCAAACTCACAGCAGTCCTCTTGCAAACACCTGCCTCTGCCTCCCGAGTGCTGGGATGACAGGCATGAATCACCATGCCCAGCACTGTGGTGTGTGGTACTGATAGCTGGTGGGTGGAACCTTGCACTTGCAAGGCAGCCATAGAACCACTGAGCTAAATCTCCCCTGACCCCTTTAGCAATCTTCTTTTGACTAGTAAGTCAAAAGGTCTTTTCAGATTCCTGCTTGATTCCATGATTTGCATTAAAATGGCAATGCCTATTTAATGGTGTTAAGTGTTATTTGGCATTGAGTTATTTGTGTTAAGTCAAAACCAATAGATGGAGAAGGAGTTGGAAATAAAGTCTTTCTGGGTACTTTAAAGACCTACAAGCATTAGCATGAAAGAAGATGTCCAAGCAAAAAGAAGAGAAAGTTTTCAATGTGGCAGAATGGAGGGAGGCAGACAGGTAATGTCTAACTAGAACTCATGTTCACACAACACACTAGAGTTAAGCCAGGACTTACTGAAGCCAGTGCAATTAGCATGTGCCTGAACATTAAAGAAAGGGAAACATAGATGCAAAAAGAATTATTAGGGAACCTTGAAGGTGTACAGAGGCAAAGTTTCTAGTGAAAAAAGTCTTAATATTGAGTGTGACTAGATTCCTCAGGAAGGCCTCTTAGGTACCAATAACTGAGATACTTTTTTTTTTTTTGAGACAGGGTCTCACTTTGTAGTTCAGGCTGGCTCTAAGCTCACTATGTAGTCCAGGCGAGCCTCGAACTCAGCAATCCTCCTGTCTCTGCCTCCCAGAGTGCTGGGATTACAGGCGTGAGCCACCACGCCTGGCCTGATATACTTTTTCATTGCCTTTCAGACACAATGCAGCAGGTATACGTGCTAATAATGCCTAGCACTTACTGAGTTCTGTAGGTCAGAAAAGGATTTGTTACAACAGTACTTGGAGGCATATACGTTAAGAAAGAACATGGGGGATTAGAGAGGCTAAGTACCTTGCCAAGGTGTCATGAGGATCTTCACTAGAATCCCACACACCAAAGTGTTCAAACATTTGTCCAGCCTAAACCATAGTGCTCTGTCAGAGTGAATTCTTCTGCCAAGTGGGGAACCCAATCAGCTAGGCCCTCTGTTGTGGAGCTGAATTCTTCCTCTCTATTCATATCCAAGCTCCAAATGGATTTCTGGAGTTGTATCTTTAAGGTGTGGTAACCATGAAAGATGATGACTCCTATTGTCAAAATCAGAGCATGATAAGAGTTGCACTGGAAGACTGCAGCACAAGTCACACAGAACTTGAAATCAGAACGTGTGTCAGGTATGGTCCTACCCGGAATGAATGGTAGTGATTCCTTAACAACTCTCAGTAATATATGTGAAGAGATCCAGCCCATTCAACATGAGTAGGATTGCAGCAGAAAAAGGTCAAAGCTACTGGTCAGGAGACATAACGGCAAAATTTTTTCTCTCTCTAGACCGGATCATGATTTAAGAGTGACTAGATAAGAGTATAATTTCTAAAAACTCGAAGAAATCCCAGATTCCATGAAATCTCAAATAGAATAAAAAATGACTGACAGGGCAACCATCTTCTGGTAGGTAGATAGTCTCATTTACTGTCAATAAAAGATGCCTGAGGTATATCATTTTTGCAAGTAAAAAATATGTTGGATTCCCTTTTCTTCCTCCATACCATTACAACTTGCATATACAACTGTATAGATCCAAAGACTATGAGTTCTTCTAATCTTCTTTCCCTGACTATGCCTCAGGAGTTAATTTGCCTGTCAGTCATTTCTCCTGTGGAGATTACAGGCTCACAGAGTGATAGAACCTTGGAATCTGTAGCTATGATGAAGCAAGTTCTGTTGTTTAATCATGTCACTTACTAATTGTCTGGTTAGGGAAAAGGAGTGGGAGGCTGTCCCTATTTACTCCTATAATTGTGCCTTTAAATACATCAGACCATTAATAACTGAGGATGATAACTAAGTATACTACATGTTGCATTGGAACTTCTCTGGTGAAAATACCAGAAGCTGAGCTCCAGTTGGCACAAACCAGCCACTCGCACTCCCTTGAGAAAGGATGCCACTGGACTTTATTTGCTCATGGCTCTTATAAATTAGGAAGCCAAGACCTGTTTTACTTCAAGCACAGCTAGATCCAGGTGCTCAGAAGATTTCATCAGAACTGTTGTCTTCCAAGTTTCAGTTTTGTTTTCTGCTCAGGGCCGGTTTAATTCCCAGGCAAACTTCTTAGAGAAAGTAAAGCTAGCCACCAGCATCTGCTTAGTCAATCCAGTAGCAAGAAAAACTTCTTTGTCAAGAGTATCAGGTAGAGTATTAGGGGGGCCTCTTGACAGACTGCCTTGGGTCCAGCTTCCATTCCTAAAGCAATCCCTGTAATTAGGGGGTGGAGCCTGACAGTGGGCTCCAGCAGAGTAGAAAAGTGTCTTGAGTGTGAGTAGTCAGTTTAGAGATATTGCGTAGAGACATTTTTAAGAAGACTTCACCATAACTGAAAACTTATTTTGGATATTAAGCAAAGTAACTATTGAAATAAATAAGCAAACTGAGTCTATTCCTAAGCATTGGAAAGAAAACCTAAGAGTTTCTGGAACACTAGGTTTGATGAAGGCTCTGCCTATCTGCATGGGAAGCAGTGCGGGTAAGATGGAGCTGGGAAATAGTGCAAGTGGCAGAAGAAACTCAGGCAGAGGTAGGGTGGGAGCGTGAAGGCTCTGGGAAAGTCTAAGCCAGAGTAGATGGGAAGTCAGGGAGGGGCCCTGAGTGGCAGTGTTTGTCTTTGCCTTCATGGACCTTACAAATATGAATATTTAATTGATCAAGTTTGCTCAAGCCTTTGTACTGTAGCATCTCATGCTCCTGTACACCCAGGTCTACAAAGTTCTACTTTATAGAATCTAACCAACCCTAAGGAACTTAAGCAAGGAAATTAGATTGGATGCTTCATAGAACAAGATAAAAACATTGGAAAGCCAGTGCTTAACAGGAAAGAATCCAGGATATTTCTATAAATTCATAGTTTTCAAAGTGTGGTCACTAAGGCAGAAACATCAGTATCATCACTTTGGAACACTTTAGAACTGAAAATTCTCCTCTTCATACCAAATCTGTTGACTTCTGCTTCTAGGAGCAGGGCCCATCAATTGTGTTAGAACACATTCTCAGGTGATTTTTATGTATGTTTAAATTGGAAAATTGGCACCTTGAATGCTAGAGGCAGAATAGCCTGGTCTCCTTCACTGATACTGTCTTTGAATGGTTTTGCTCTGAAAACACTTAAGTGAGGCCCTGGGTATCTCCATCCACACATCGAAACCTAGACGGTAGACTGTCATCAGCCACTTCTGGTCACGTGTTCACTCCTGTGACTGACAGTGGAACTCAGGGGTGTGCTTGCGGGCTTCCTCTTCCAATCGCCAAAACCACACAAAATAGGAAAAGGATATTCCCTGAGGAAGCAGTAGAGGGAAGTGTTCCAAAACAGGGATGAAATTCTGACCAATATACAATGTATCCAAAGGAGATATTTAAGGGTGGGATGGAGTTAGTTTCTTACAAAAGAGATTCTTTGGCCACATAAGAGGATAGATTATAGAATTAAAAAAAAAACTCCACAAGGAAGAGGGATTTAGTCGGCTTAAACTGTTTAATGCATGTGTGTGTGTGTGTGTGTGTGTGTGTTTAGGGTTGACTGTGAGGTCAAAGAATTGAGTTATCCAATTTTTTTCCAAATTGAAAAGTAAAAATGGCAAAAGGACCTCTGCCTATAATATACTAAGCTCTTGAAATATAATCTTCATCACTGGGGATGTTCTTGCTCTCCAAAGTGAACATCAAAGAACCCTAGGACTTTAGATCTGAATATTCTACCTTAGTGATGGTAATATTGATGCTGCGGGAGTTCAATACAATTTCCCCAAATTACAAAGCTGACTACAGTTTCTACAGAGTGGATTGATATTTGGTTGGAAATTAATCCAATTTTTTTACAAACAACCACGTAATCGAAAATTATCTATTGGAGGTATCTCGTGCGGTATTCTTATGGAGCTGGGTATCAGACCCAGAGCCTCATGTGTGTCAGGAAAGTGTGCTGCTACTGAGGTATATACCTAGCTCCCTCTGCCTTGTAACAGACCTTTCTTTGGGGTTTGGACTTCCTCATTCTGACTTGTTCTCTTTCATCTTCTTTCAAGCTCATCCAGGTATTTGACTATCTAGCCATCTATTCATCTACTATTTAATAAATACTTTAAATATATTAGTGTGAATTATTGTAATGTAATTGTCAAACATTGTTGAGTATAGCACGATAATTTCATACATATATAAAATGTGTCATGATCAAATCAGGGTAATAATCACATCTATCTTTTGAAACATTAATCACTTATATGTTTTGAGAAATTCTGTGCTCTTCCAGATATTTTTAAATATATCATAGACCATCCAACAAATGTTTCTTAGAAGTTAAGCATGAACAAGACATAGAAGATGAACAAGACGTATACATTGCTCTTTGGCTTTATACTAGAGTATAGTCCATGCTTCCTAACTTTAAGGTTGGAGACCTTGCTTCCTATATGTTCAAGTAACTAATGGATTATTATATATGGGAATGTGGTTCAAAAGCTTGAATTTCCTTGAACTTCCCTTCTGCTTCTTAGTTTGTTTCCATTTTCACTATGCCCAGTGAAATGAGTTAGATGAGCTTAGTTATCTCAGGCAAGGGCAAGGGATCCTCATACAGGTGAGACTAAAGCCAGATCAGTGATTCCATTGACCCAGGACATCTTGACCTCTAACAATGATTAGGCGTAAGGCTAGTTGAACCATTGAGCTCATCTATAGCAACAGCAATTGTTTCTTGAGTTGAGTCACTGTATTAAGGAGTAATCTATTACCTATATTAGCAGCTAATATAGTTACTATTTTTACAGTTCTTATCACTACCTGAATTCATATCACATTATGCAAGTTTCAGATTAAAGTTAATCATTTCTTAGGCTCTTATAATAAAGCCGTCTACTAGCCATGGTAATTTAACACTTAGCTAAACACCTAAATTAGTTGGGTAATCACTTCTCAGTAGATACTTTTAAGGGTAAATAAAAGAAAAGTAATACTCAAATATCTATTGTATAAGCTGCTTTACATCTTTTTCTTATTTCAGTCTTCCCAGGAGTCTTATACAAGAGTCTTGCTTTTGAAATATGTATAATATGTGCAAAGTCTAATCTTTAAAAAGTCATAGTTTACTATATTTATATGTGACATGTACGGATACTATTTATTATCATAGAAAATATAGGTTATCTTAGTATCTTAAGGGTGTTGTATCATTTTTCTGTTATTTTTAATGGTATTTAAACATAACATTGTATCTTGATACTTAAATGATGAAATAAAAATAAATCATAAAAGCAAATTACTTAAGTGAACTAACAGTTTACATTTACTGAGACAGTTTCCTACCTTTATCTGTCGACAGAGCAGTTGAACCCAGGATGGCCCCATTGCTACTGTCTTCTGTTAGAAGACACCAAGCCAAGCAAGGCTCTCACAGTCCCTGTGTTCTGGCCAAGGGTGGACTCCCCAGCTAGCTCTGCTTCAGGTAAACAGAACCCATTTCCTCTTCAGAAATGGAAACAGAGAAGCAGGGTACTCAGGTGGGTTACATGTTAGGGATAGGAATGGTGAGTAAAGGAAATTGTCTTCAGTTACATCGAAGAAAGAAGTTTGCTCTAGTCCATGGAGTGTTGAAGTTGTAGAAGTTTACTTATAAGAACAGAAGTGTAGCATGTTATGAAGTCATTTTTTCCTGTTAGAATATAATTTACACACTGAGGGAAAACCTAGAAAAAGTAGTTACTGGTGGCAAGAACAAGAAGGAACTTAGCTACTAGGGTCTAAGTTATCTTATCTGGCTGCATAGATTTGGGGATCTCACTTAACTCTACAAGCACCATTGGGTGTCAGCCGTGCTGACATAACTATACATTTTACATAGCAATATACTGAGTCTGTGAAAGGTTGTTTGAAAATATTTATTTAATCTTGATAACCTTGTCAGGAGGCTGAATTGATAATTCCTTCCCCTTCATCAGGATGAGCACTGGAGATTTTATAACGTAGTTATATACTGCTATTTTAATACCAAAATTTTTTTACACTATCTTTCACTTTGTGTATGTTTTCTTAATGAAACACCTACTGGCAACATGAGAGTTATTTTCTCCTGTTTGATAGCTATCTATCATATGAATAATAGTATATTCTAGGCTTATTTTGAATTAGTCTATGTACAGCAATATATAATACAAAGCATGAGATTACAGCAGAAATACTCCCTAGAAAAGAGCAAATTCAGAGATAGTAGGTATGAAAAAAACTTGCTTCTTAATGGAGGTAATGTCCTCATTGACTTTTGCTGATTCTCACATGCAGATCAATCTAATACTGCATACAGTTTGTGTTTAAAACCAGCTTATCCTAGTTAGAACACAACTGCTGATTTCTCATATTAGTCAGGGGAAATGCAGAACAAGAGCAAGTATCAAACCAACTAAATATTTTTTCCATATGGTCATTTACAATAAATATTTGACTTGAAGAATGGGTAGTATTTGAATCCATTCCTGTTTTTCCTCTAATTGTATTTCCTTGTCAAGTGGAGAGAATTAAGCTTGCCTTATACGTGATTTCGCTTCAGTCCTGGTCACTTCCTGGACACTTTGCTGTGGGGTGCTCTCACGGCATTAGCCACGACCCAAGGAGGCCTTGCTCCAGGAAAGAGTTAAGATTCAGCGCAGGTTGATGTGAGGTGTGAGTCTTTTAATCAGTAGATACTAGTCCAGAGCGTTTCCCTGGAAACCTATTTCTGTCTTTTCTTCTCTTGGAGCTCTCCGACTGTTCCAGGCACACATGAGACCACTGTCTTTCCTAAGAATCCACAGGAAATAGTTCAGTGTGTTCACATGTGTCAGCTTCAAAAATGCCCCTTTCCTGTTCACGGGAGGCAGGTTGAAATGGCTAAAAGCAGATTAAATCCAAATTTTTGGTAATTCTGAAAAAATAGGGTAAATTCTAACCACTTTAATCATTAAAAATAAGCATAATGAGAAAATTGGTGTGCATTTTTGTGACATTTGGTTAAAATGCCATATTGCAAACCAGGTATACAGAAAATAAAATATGGATGTCGGCCGCCCAGGACTGACTCAGTGAGATCAAACACATCAGTCATGGGAAGTGAGACAAACAGAGGGGCTAGAGCTAGGAAGCATCACTGGGGCCAAACAGACTCCACGGAATCACAAGGCCAGGGAACGCCCAGCAGAGCTCTCAGACTGGGGAGCAAGGAAGGCAAGGCGACAACTTCCCAGCAGGCAACAGTAGGAGACAGAGAGCCCAGCTGGACTAAGCTTGCCCTTCTCAGTTGGCACCAGAATGACATTGCTGGAGAAAGCAATGTGAAGTCTGGCAAATGAGAGCCCCAAATAGAAGCTGTATTTTTGCAAGTGCTAGGCAAAGGACAGAGCTTTATTGCTTAAAGGAACTACTACATTTAGAGTGTTACTGATAGTATGTTTATGCTGAAATAATCTCCTACCAGCCAGTGCAGAAGTAGATTCTGTATTCATGCATCACTGCAATAATATATAAAACACTGAGATTTCCCAGCATACTCGTGTTTATGGTTAGACATAGCTTTCCGAGGAGGTTCACCTATTTCACAGCATCCTAAGATTTTCGTTTCCTGAGTCCCAGAAAAGAGCCTGTCATATCTTAATATGCACAACATAATCATACGGGGTTCCTCTTAAAACTCATACTGATTCAGTACATGGGTGATGGGGCCTGAGAGTCTCCATTTTTTTTTTATTTTTAAATTTGAGACAGTGTTTTGTTCTGTAGTCCATCCTAGCCTTGAACTCACTGTGTACCCCAGGCTAAACTTGAACTTGCAGCAATTCTCCTGCCTCAGCTGTCAAGTGCTGCGATCTATAAAAATGTCTTACCTGGTTCAGTTCTGTATTTCTAACCAGCTCCCGAGGATGCCAATGCTTCTGGCTGGTTAGCCAAATTTTGGGTTGCAATGTCCTAGAAACCATTTCATCACCTAATGATAAATAGAGATGGTGAGTTTGGAATTAGTTAGATCATACACTGAAAACATGGCAGCATATCATGATGAATTTTTGTTCATATTTAATGTACCTATTGCAATAGGAGATAGAAAAGATTACACGACTGTATTTAGAGCATGTTTTTCCCCACTGTGCATGGAAGTTGCAACAGAATCAGAATGTGGTGAGTTACTAGTGCTTCCGTGTAGAGGAGACAACTGGGAATGATCATGTCACGTGTTCAGTGCTGCTTCCTCAAAGTTGGAGTCCCCTCTTCCTGTTCTGGGTCACTGCAGAGAATTTCCTTTCCTCATGGTGATAAGTTCTCTGTGGCTGCCATAACAAATAGCCACACATCTGTTACGTTTAAACAGGAGAGACTGATTGTCACAAAATTTGGGAGGCCAGACTGTTAAGACTTCTGTCCTGATGTCCAGCGGCCCACAGAAGTTTGCTCTCCAAAAGCTCTGGGAGAACCTGCTCTTTGCCTCTCCCATCCTCTGGCTGCAGGCAACTGTTGATATGTGGCCATGCACTCAAGTCTCAAAAACCTAAGTCTTTTTTTTTTTTTTTGAGATAGGGTCTTGCTTTGTAGTTCAGGCTATCCTAAACTTGCTGTGTAGCCCAGGCAAGCCTCAAACTCAGCAATCCTCCTGCCTCTGCCTCCCTAGTGCTGGGATTACAGGTATGAGCCACCATGTCTGGCTTTGTGGTGTGCGGTACTGACTGCTGCTGGGTGCGAGTCACTGTGCACAGTATTATTGTATGTGGTTACTGGGGATCGAACCACGGACCTTGCATGTGCTAGAGGGTGCAGGAACCATGGAGGTAAATCTACAGCCCATTTCTAACTTCAATATTAATTCCAATCTTAACAATTGCCATAGAGTTTGAATATGAATACACTCTTATTTGTGCTAATCCTAACTCTAACATGCAAGGGTAACACAGAGTGAAGACTGCACCCTAAATTCATCACCATTCATAAAAACACTATCGCTACCCTGAATATTAACACTAATCTTAAAAAATACAAAACATATGTAAACAGAAAATGCTATCAACACTGACATTATCCTTCAACAAAATGCTAACCTTAGCAATGCTAGGACATGCACAAAATAAACCAAATTCCCTAAACACGATTCCTCATAATTGTCCTAACATAAACGGTAACATGAAGGATAGGATTTCTATACCGATACCCAAAAGACAGTATTCCTCATCCTAATCCCAACCCTAGCCCTAAACTTCACCCTCACCTTAGAGAGGGCTCCTGAAGACTCAGGAGTACACCCAAGAACATGACCTTTAAGCTGAATTCTAATGTTAATCCAAAATATTATAATCCATTTTGAATCTGACTACACAGGTATCTCAACACTCATACTATCCTTTACCCAATCCTAAACCTAGCCCTATGACATTTACCAAATGATCCCCAGTTTTCCCAGAACATGCCCACAAGAAAATATACCCTTTCCTATACTTAACCATAAAACCTCAAGCCTAACAACAAATACTGAATACAAATACAAAGAATTCATCAAAAGGCCACTCTTCTCGATGCTTCTCCTAAACCTAATACACAAATAAGGCACATTCAGGCCCCTGAGGGCTAGTACTCAGTGCTATTACAAACAACATGATCAAGAAATAGAACCTTGGCCATTACCATATACACTGAAGTGAAATACAGAAATGTATCACACCAACACTCTCAGACATCTGAGTCCTTACTCTAACCTGACAATTTCACTTACAAACAAATCCCTATAATGGAGCATGCGCATGACACACTCATCCTAATTCCAGTGCTGCTCACACCTTTCATCCTCACTATACTTTAGGAAGCCCAGGCCACAGGAATAATCAAAATGACAGTATACCTCACCTGAGTCCTAACCGTAAGCCTAGACCTGAGCCTGAACTTAGGAAATGCCTCCAGTGTTGAGGGATGTGCACAACAACACTAGGACTAAACTTGCTCCCAGCTCTATTCCTACCATTCCTGTGCACTAAAGATGAATGTATACCCACAAATACCCACATTGTATACCCACAAATACCCACATTGACTCCATTCTCTATCTGAATCGAAACCCTCATCCACCTGTAAAATTATACTATGAACCACACTTCTCCATTCTATATGCTCTCTATGCTATTCCAAAGAACCACTCCCCAAACAAGAGAGGTCTATTACAAACACACAGGAATCGCCAAAACAGCATTTTTATTTGTCCTAATCTAAACTCCAATAGGCAACCTAATCGAAAGTGAGGACTGTGCATCCCCAAATCATCTACATTCATAAAAACACTATTGCTACCCTGAATACTAACACTAATCCTAAAAAGTACCACACATATGTAAGCTGAAAACACTAGTCTATCCACACTGACACTATCCTTCCACCAAATACTTAACCTTAGTTCTCCTAGGAGATGTGCAAAATGAACCAAATCCCCTCTTAACTAAAACTGTAATCCTATTGAGAGAATTTCTATACTGATACCCAGGAATCATCAAAGTGACAGTATTCCTCACCCTAATCCCAACCCTACCCCTAACCTTCACCCTAGAGAGAGCTCCCTAGGAGGGCTCCGGGATACACGCAAGAACACGACCTCTAAGCTGAATTCTAATGTTAATCCAAATCATTAAAATCCATTTTGAATCCGAATACACAGGTATCTCAACACCCATACTATTCTTTACCCAATCCTAAACCTAGCCCTATGACATGTACCAAATGATCTCCAGTTTTCCCAGAACATGCCCACAAGTCAATATACCCTTTCCTAAACTTAACCCAAATGCCAAGCCTAATAACAAATATAAAATACAAAGACAAAGAATTCACAACACTCTTCTTCATACTTGTCCTAAACCTAACATATCCCTAAGGCACATTCAGGCACCTGAGGGCATATAATCAATGCCATTACAAACATCATGATCAAGAAATAGAATCCTGGACATTTCCATATATATTGAATTGAAATACAGAAGTGTATCACACTGACACTCTCAGACATCTGAGCCCTTACCCTAACCCGACAATCTCACTTACAAACAAACCCTATATTGGAGCATGCACACGACACACTAATCCTAATTCCATTCCTGCCCATACCCTTCCTCCTCACTGTATTTTGGGAAGCCCAATATGCAGGAATACTCAAAATGACAGTGTACTTCACCTGAATCCTAACTGTAACCCTAGCCCTGAACCTGAGCTTAGGAAATGCCTGTAGCGTGATATGCACAAAAACACTAGTGCCAAACTTGTTCCCAGCTCTACTCCTCACCATCCCTGTGCAAAGTGCGCCTGAATAGGCCAGAATATCCACATTGACACCATTCTCGATCTGAATCGAAACCCTCACCTGCCTGTAAAACTTACACTATGAAACCCACTTCTCCATTCTATACGCTCTCTACGCTATTCCTGAGAGCCACACACCTAACAAGAGAAGTCGATTACAAACACACAGGAATCACCAAACACCACTTTTCTTTGTGCTAATCTGAACTCTGACAGGCAGCTTAACCGAAGACCAGGACTGTGCATCCCAAACTCTTCCCCATTCATAAAAACACTATCACTACCCTGAATACTAACTCTAATCCTAAAAAATACCATCCATCTCTAGTCTGAATATGCCAGCATATCCACACTGACACTATCCTTCCTCCAAACCCTGACCCTACCTAGAAGTGTACATGATGAACCAAGTTCCTTTGGAGAAGCACTATAATAGATTTCACTTCTTATCCTAACAGAAACTATAATCTTATGTACAGATATTTTTTATTATTATTTAGGATCTTGCTCTTATATACTGGCTCTGACCTCAGTATGTATCCCAGGCAAGTCTCAGACTCACTGCCAACCTCCTGCCTCTGTCTCCCAAGTGCTGGGATTCCTGACATGGGCCTCCATGCCCAGCGTTGTGGCACTTCGTTACCTGGAATCAAACTCAGGACCTTACGCTTGCCAGGCAGATGCTGGAACCATTCAGCTGAGTTCCCAGCCAAAGGCCTAAATCTTGAATGTTCTCTGCACTGTCTTCAAGTTACCATCTCCTCTGCCAATGCCTGTGTGGTCTTTCATGGGACTGCAGCTGTCTTTGCCTTATGAGGGCAGTTACTCTCACATGTAGGGCCCAACCTATAACCAGGATGCTCTCTCCAGTTCTCATCTCTTAGTTTAATACCCAGGAGAGTCCTTTTCTCCAGGCCAAAATTCTTTTCCGTATTCCAGGTATGGTGACCTGATGCTTCAGGAGCTTTTATTTAGCCTCCACCTCCCCAGTTAGCAGACCGTGATGTGCAAATTGTGCTCAGAAACATTTAGCAGCCTGGCAGGTCAGGATTAAGTCCAGCAGACCTAGGACATCTGTCCAATGAGACACTAAGCTGGGCATTTGTGCTCGCTGGCACCAGTGCAGATGGATGTCGCAGAGTCACACAGAGCCCTGCTCTGCGTTTGGGTGACTTCACCACAGTGAAGTGTGGGGTACCAGGCAAACATCTGGACAGCTAGCTGCCTTTTGGTCTCTCTAACAAGCACTGCCTTGTCTTTCAAACCACAGGCTTTTTTCTGTAGAACAAGGACAATGTTTTATAGAAGCACTTTTAAAATATTGGCTAGAGTTTATAAGAAATTGCAGTGATATAGGGACCATTCCTTACGCCTTCCCCAGTGTTAACCCCTGGTATCATTGCACATAACATAATATCAAAACCAAGAAATCCCCCACACTTACTAAAGACTCGTACTGTTGTTAACTTATAATAATAAGAAACTTTTTGAGTTTAATATTTTATTTTATAAATAAATCACCAGAGACTATTATGATGGCCTCTTTCAGTGCCCAAAGACAAAATGCACGCAGTGGATTGATGAGAGGTGTAGAAGAGCTATTGCCAGGAGATGACACCTTAAATGTGTGTTATGAAACTCACTAACCAGGAAACCAACCGGGGCAGTCACTTCTCATTTCAGCTTCCAGGCATTTCATTTGCTACAATATAGCTAGTAATGAAATAAATTTAAAGGCATGAATCTAACGTTACATTCCACTTAGAGTATATAGTTGTTTACATGTGTAGTTAGAGTTTTTTTATGGGACGGGGTTTTGATTTTTCATGGTGGCGCTGCCTGAATTGTAATGAATTGTAAAATAGTTTTAGAGACGGTTATTATTTTCTGTGAAAGGATATTATACTTTGAATGTCAAGGTTTACACCTCTTTGCTTCATATTTCCCACTTGTTATGTGGCCAGCCTGAGGAAAGGCTAAAACATTTGGAGAAGAGATCAAAATAAAACTGCTGAATGGCAGAGGCTTTGGATTCAGCCAATTCCCATAAAGCGTCAAAATCACAGGGAGACTTTTGGGGTCCAAAAATATTATCAGTTAAGTACAAATCTCTCCATACTTTCTTGTAATTATAAAGATGAACAGGAAGAAAAAAATACGCCCATAATAATCCTTATGCCTTGACACAATCAACTCTGCAGTACATTTTGACAGAAAAACAAACACTGCTCATCAAAGAAAAGTTGTCCTTGATCAATCATCTCCACTGAATTCATGGGGGAATGTGCAGCAGGCAACTGTGAAAGAAAAAGGAAAAGAGAGCTAAAGCCACGCCTAACAGGAAGAGACTTCCCAGAGGTACAGCCATATTGAAAACAAGGGTTGTGGTGACTCAGCGTGTTTACTTCAAGGAAAGGACCCTGAGGAAGAGACGCCGCTCTGCTGGGAGAGGCTCGCTCTGCAAACTAAGAGGAGACAGGGAAACACAGGAGCCAGGGGAGGGGGTGGAGACTTAAGATGTGATGAGCAAAAGAAAACTAGAAACATTTTCTTCCTATTTCACTATACCTGTCATACATTTTGGACTTCGTTTATACCTTCAGTTTCTCACACTAGAGGGGAACTGGATGGGGCTGAGGGGGAAGCAAAAAAGGGAGAGAAAACAATCTGATGACTAAAAGGAAAAAATGGAGACAAAGTTTATGTATACGGGGCTAGGATAGTTGAAGGGAGGGGAGGAGATAAAAAAAATACGAGTAAGATATATGACATACAGGTGCAAATTTTCAATGGTGAATGTGCTAATAATATATTCCTAAAATGTACCAATAAACTCAATTTATTAGAACAACAAACAAAAACTACAAACTCAAGAGGACATTTGTTACCTATCCCCCTGCCCCCACCTCCAACGTGGGGAAAATAAATGGGCAGAAGCCCTGGAGCACTCACGCAGCCATACAGGAACCCGGAAGGAAAGGAAAATCTTCTTTACGTTGGTTCTGACTTTATTTTAAATGCTCCTGTCTTGGCCATTGCGGATCTTACCTTCATTCTGAATTTTTAAAATTTTAAATGACATTAACATGTCATTTATCTCGATCGCTGAGACTCCGGGCGTTTGTGCGAGGCCACCGCCCTTTTCCTTCCCTCGCGTGCCGTCCTGGTCCCTCCTGGCAGCCTGCGGGCAGCTCGAGGAGCTGGGCCGGCGCTCGGCGCTGGCCCTCTCCGCCCTCAGCTCTGCCACAAGAGGGCAGCTTTCTGCCGTGCTCGCGCGGCCGCTAGGGGAGCACCCGGACCAAAGCAGAGGAGGCCCAGGTGCTGGCTCCCGGGTGTGGGAACACGGAAACGGTCGGAGGGAGGCACCCAAAGTGGTGAGACAAGACCGGTGGACATCTAGAGCCACGCCCTCTGATTTTCAGTGGCGTTTCAGTCTTTCAAAAGCCCTTTAGCTCAATCCCAACGCCCATTCATTTGCCTGCTCCCTAGCTTCAGCAGGTCTATGGACTCACCGACCTGCCCTGTGAATCACAGTGACACAGGCATGTGCTGTGTCTGCCCCGCCCGCAAGCCCTCCTGGTGTGGCGGGAACAGTGCTCAAGCCGGCGGGCTGGGAGAGGGCTGACGAAGGTGACCGCGAGTCAAACCCATGTCTGCTCTTTCTTGGAGACTTCATCAAACCGTGACCTAAATGTGTTCCATTTAGGCCAGTTATAAATGTGTTCCATCTCCACAGAACTCACCATTAATAAGCGAGGAATCTGGCAGGTTCTAGAGGCTGCATCAGCACCAGCATGGAGCCATCACTGGAAAACACACTCAGAAAAAATAATCACCTGGAAATAGATAAAAGGCATAATCTTTGCCATTGCAAATTGTCATGCATTTCCTGTGTAAAGTCTCTGTAGCTCTCACCTGTGCAGTAGAGAACTGTGTTTTGAGGGAAGATAACCAGCAACGGTTTCCTCAGCTCCACAGTTTGCCGAGAAACTCAGAGTATTCAGATATTAGAAAGTGAATAATGTATTTATTAGTGGCATGTATTTGGAGATGTTCAAAAAATAAAAAATGTATGACTTTTGATAAATTTTAGCAAATATACCAAACCACTATAACAGCATGTAGATGGAGAATTTTCCCAGCAGCCCTTTTGTGTCTGATGCTAGTCAAGACCCCCTGCCGGCTTCTAGTGTCATAGCTTAGTCAGCCTCTGTACTTTCCATAAATGAGCTCATATGTCATGGACTCTTACGCCTGACTTCTTTTTCATGAACATCAAGTTTGTGAGATTTATCTGTGTTGTTTTTGGAACAAAAACGCATTTTTTGGCATTAATGTGAAACATTCCCTTATGTGAATATACATCAGTTTATGTCACTGTTTTAGAGTTGATGAACTCCTGGGCGGTTTGTAGTTTGGAGCTACATTATTATGAAAAACATGGTTTGAGACAATCTTGTGCATAGCACACTCCTGCATTCTTGGACATGTCTGGAAACACAGAAAGCTATTTACTCTGGGTTATACCTAGGAATTGAATTGCTATTTACAGAGTTATTTTTAAAGTTTCTATGTTTATAATTATATAGGTAGAATTATAATGAGGGCTGCTGAAGACACTCAAGATATAACTTCTAATAGAATGAGTGGCTTACTGTCATTTCATACAAAATCCATTATTTGGAGAGCATTTTCGAATGTAGTAACTCCTTCTAGTGTAATTATACTATGGCTATTACATCTGGCACTGATCTTTTTACAATACTGAATAAAGTATTATTTATCCAATACAAATACACACTGTGAACCTGCTTTCAAAACATTGTGGCAATGTAACAGTAGAAACAAGTCTACTTCTAACATACATGTGAATAATCTGGCCCTGATATATTTACATTAAATAACAGAAATTATGCTTACCTATTCAGAACTTTACTCATCTTTTAATCTGAATGCACATTTTTTATAAATTCCTTAAGAACTTGATATACTGTAAGACTCATCCGTAACACTTATTAAAAATAGATTTCTGGGCTGGGGATTTAGTTCAGTGGTTCTGGCATTTGCCTGGCAAGTGCAAGGTCCCAAATTCAATCCCCATTACCACATACCACATTGTCAGGTGTGGTGGCTCATTGCTGTAATCTCAGCACTTAGGAAGCAGAGACAGGAGAATTGCTATTAGTTCGAGGCTAGCTTGGGCTACATAGTGAATTCAAGGCCAGTCTGAACTACAAAGCAAGACCTTGGCTCAAAAAAAGAAAAATAAAGATTCCTACTTCAAGTATCTCACATTATACAGAGGAGAGGAACTTGTAATACCTGTTTGTCAAAACTGACTTTTATGACCAGGCAAGAGTTAGAAATAATGCAAAGGGATATTAGGAGTAATTCATATTTACCATTTCTTTGGCACATTTATCCTGTTCAAATAAATCATGTGTGCAGAGGAATAGTTTTAAGGCTTCCTTAAAAAAAGTCTTAGACACTTAATAAATGGTATTATGAAGAGTAAATTAGAATTCTTCCATTTTTATTTCATTTTTGGTATGGAATTACTGATCATGAATGTAGCGTTTTCATTCATTTAACAGTATTAATTGAGTGTTCACCAAGAACCATAATTTTAAAAGTTGCATTTAATATTTAATATGACTTGTGCCTGAAATAATTTTAACTCTGACACTCACACAGGTAACCAAATCATAAAGCATGCTGACTGTATATAAACAAAGCAACATAGGAGTGTTCAGAAGGGGACATAACTCCTGTCCCCTTTCTGCCTTTTCTGCTTCATTTCCTACCACTCTACTACAAGCAGCAACTGCTAAATTCCACTGGGATCCACATTCATTCCTACTGTTTATTAAAAATGTACATTTACATGGTGAAGTTAACATTTTATACAGTTTAAATCAGAGTAATAAGTACAAGAACAACAGCTTAATGATGGCTTAACAGTTTCTCAAAGTTTAAGCTTCTTCAAGACAAGAATGAAAGCGACTTGCTGACTCCACTGTACCTCCTCCGACAGAGCACAGCACTCTGGAGTTGTTGACTGATAAATATTTGGTAAGTGAAGGATAAAAAGATGGAGTGGAACTAGATACATTATTGGTCACAAAGTAAATGATGACCTTAAAAATGGATCTACCTTTTGAGATTTTAAATCTATATTTAAGGAAAGAAGTCTCCAGGTAGCATGTAGATAGATTTGGTGATGCAGATTGGTTTCTCTAAGTCTGTGTAAACTAGAGCTTCACAATGCTTTAGATTAGGCAGCTAGAACAAACTTAGACCTCATTTCTCCTTGCCATTTACTGAGTAAACTGAGGGGTCTGTTTCCTGCACAGAACCTCGCCTGAGTTACACCACCTAAGCCCAAGCATGTTGATTAGCAAAAGTGACTCTGTATCCAGGTATTTGCATGCTATCAAGTGGAATATTCATATCACAAAAGTTTAGATGGAAAGTCTTTGTGAGAAGCTTACTTATGTTTTACACTGGTTATCAGTCAGTCATCAATTTTAAAATTGCACTTATTATCTTTTATCTAGACATAAAAATCTTGGGCATATTTATGGGGACCATGTGAGGTTTTGATTCACGTGTACTTTGTGTAGTGTTCAAGATTTCTTAAAGATTTAGTATTCTAGCCTAGTGAAAGTATTCAAAATCCTATCTTGTAACCTTTTGGAAATATACAGTACCATATCATCACATATAGTCACCCTCCTGTGCAATGGAACACCAGCAATCTTTTCTCTAAACTATAACTTAGCACCATTGACCACTTTTTTTTCTTTTTTTTTTTTTTTTTGAGACGGTCTCACTTTGTAGTTCAGGCTGGCTCTGAGCTCACTATGTAGCTCAGCAATCCTCCTGTCTCTGCCTCCCTGGAATTACAGGCGTGAGCCACCATGCCTGGCACTGTGGTTTGTGGTATTGATTGCTGGTGGGTGTGAGTCTCCACACCCAGCATTGTATGTGGTTACCGGGGATTGAATTCAGGTCCTTGTGCTTGCGAGGCAGGCGCTGGAACCACTGAGCTAACCCTCTGGCCCCGTCACAATCATCAAATTTTTTTTTTTTTAATTTTTGAGACAGGGTCTCGCTTTGTAGTTCAGGCTGGCCCTGAGCTCACTATGGTGCCCAGGCAAGCCACCAGGAACTCAGCAATCCTCCTGTCTCTGCCTCCCGAGTGCTGGGATTACAGGCGTGAGCCACCACCATGTCCGGCATTGTGGTATGCGGTGTTGATTGTTGGTGGGTGTGTCTCCACACCTAGCATTATATGTGGTTACCGGGGATCGAACTCAGGTCCTTGTGCTTGCGAGGTTGGCGCCGGAACCACTGAGCTAACCCTCCGGCCCCCACAATCATCAATTTTTAATAAAAGGTTCAGGAAGATTAGGCTTTCTACATATCACATGTGAAGTCAAAGGAACAGAAACAATATTTTCAGAAGAGCCTATGCCCATTTGCCTAGTCTCATTTCTTCTTTATACCTTGAGCTACTTCTGTTGTCCTTCGTGGTGTGTCTCTTAGAAAGAAGACAGGTTTCTTTCTACATTCTCTCATCCAAAGCAGAGTTAGGATTTGATTAATACAATATCTTAATTCTGTCTTGTTTTTCCTCATTTCCACCATGTAATAACATTTCCTGAATTTTGGAACAATTTGTTTTACATTACTAATGTTTTGAGGTCATCTTGTGACATTTAATGTTCTCAGTAATCAAGGAAGGATTAATTTAGTTATCCTGGAATGGCCTCAGTTGTGTTTCTACATTAGTAAATTCATTTTCATCCAGCTAATGGAATGCCAGAAGAGTTCTGCTTAAGAGTAGAACTATTGGTTCTGCCAATTTGCCTTAGAAATACTGTAACAGTAATCTGCTATCTTCAGTTCTTGGCTTGAAGCACTTCACACAATTTGCTATTTAAGTTGAATTATACAGGTGGGAGAAATATTAAGAATATAGTAGTTCCTGGAGCCCTCAGAAGACTACTACTCATATTGTATCTAGAAAGATACCCTCCCACCCTTATCCTGGCCTGTGATGGTATACGACCCACCTTTGTTTCTTTTTTTCTTTTTTAGTCAGGGTCTCAGTTTGTAGTTCAGGCTGGCACTGAGCTCACTAGGTAGCCTAGGCTAGCCTTGAACTCACAGTAATTCTCCTGCCTCTGACTCCTGAGTGTTGGGATTGCAGGAGTGAGCCACCATGCTCAGCATTGTGGTGTGTGGTACTGATTCCTGGTGGGCATGAGTCACTATACCTGGCACTGTGGTATGTGGTTACCAGGGATTGAACTCCAGACCTTGCATTTGCGAGGCAGATGTCAAACAACTGAGTTAAATCCCTGGCCCTGACCCAGATTTTAATGGTGAGGACCATAGAACTCAGAGAGATCAAATGCTTAGTCCAAGGTCATGGCGCTTCTAAGATGCAGAATCTGGACTGATTCCATACCTGTCGTGCATAGTGAGATACTAAGCAACTGTGAGTCAGAAGACATAAATCAATGATTTTGGCTCATTTGGTTGGAACTTTTACCCTGAATTTGCCTGCTTTCCTATGAAGCATTTCTATCTCCTGTTTCACTTTGAGGGCATAAATTAATCTTGGCTAATTCTGTTGGCTCAGCTGACAGAAAAAGAATATCACTGGGAGGAATGAATTCTCTTCATTAATTTTAACGGAAAGTTAATAGTAAGACTTAATTATCAGAAACACTGTCCCTTTGCACTTGCGGCAACCTATGCAAAGCTGTAGAACATGGTTAGCTGATGGAATTCTATTCCTTGCTTCCGTGAGTGCAGAATGTGATACACGAGCAGGAGAGTGCAGGATGGATGGTAAGGCATTAACTGTTGATCTTTCTTCAGATGTGAGGAACTTTGGTTCTGATGCTTTCTGTGTAGGTGTTGGCCCTCAAACTCCGCATTCTACTAAATGTAAGAATATAATTTTCTAGACATACCTGTCCAAATTGCTTGCTTGCATTTGTCCTCCAAGTTTATCAAAGAAGGTGGAGTCTCTTTCCTGAAAGGCCGTAAATTTTGTTTGTCTTTTCTCCAAACGAAGACTTACCAACAATTGTGCAGTGACTGAGTGCTTGGGTTCTGGAGTCAACCGGCCTGGTTTCCAGTTCTGGCTCTGGAGCCACTGAGACTGCAGTGAAGATACACGCTCTGTGCACCAGAAGCAATAAACATTGGCTGTTGTCATTGGCATTATATTGTAAAAGTGATTTTTATGAAATATTCCATTTAAAACACTGCATACAAAAACGTTCAGTAAACAACTCACAATAGGAATCATTTTTGTTACACAAATAGTCTCTAGAACCTTTTAAGCATCAATGCTGAAAATCTACACCTACAAAAAACAACTTCTGATTTCTCCTACCAGCTTCTGGTAACGATTTTCTACTTTCTGACAAGTGCACATAGCTCTTGGAAATTGAATCGTGCAGTATTCAACCTTCTGTTACTGACTGATTTCACTTAATATAATTGCCTAAAAGTAATATGTGTCAAAATTTCCTTCTTTTTATGACTGAACAATACTCTATTGTATGGTATGTACTCCATTTTCTTTATGAACCCATCACTTGGTGGACATAGAGTTCATTTTCATAGCTTGACTATTGTGAATAGAGCTACATTGAACACAAAAGTGCAGATATCTCTTCAAGATTCTTTTGCAATTTTTATAAACTTTATGTGGTATTTCTCAAATTTTTGGTACATAAAGAGCTCAAGAAATAAAAATATTCCTGCTCTTTCCTTAAGGAACTACTTTTCATAACTCACCCATGACTTTATACTGTATTTAAAATCAAATAGTTTTTATAGCAATTATGTAAACACAAAAAAACTCTGGTGAGTGCCAGGCATGGTGGCTCACATCTGTAATCCCAGCACTCTGGAGGCAGAGGCAGGAGGATTGCTGAGTTCAAGGCTTGCCTGGGCTACATAGTGAGCTCAGGGCCAACCTGAACTACAAAGTGAGACCCTATCTCAAAAAACAAAATAAAACAAAACAGAAAAACAAAAACAAAACCTCTGGTCATCAAATCCCTTCTAGAAATCTTTCAAGTCCCTTTTTCTCATTCTACCAATGCATATTTTAGAAACTATTGGTTTCCAAAGTGAAATTCCATCCTAAGGCCCAGTGCAGATACCATCGGGATCTTCTCTAACTGAACTATAATTTCACCATCTCTCTTTTGGTGCATACATATTTCATTATATATTCAGGCTTATGCATATAAAATTTTTCTTTTTAAATAGATTTCAAGCTCTTCTGAGGTGAGAAATCTTGCATTCCTCCAGTCACTGATATATCCCTATGCTTCTGACTCATGCACCTATGGACCCTGTCTCTACCTTACCCCATTTTTCCAGGTGAAAGCTCAGATACCCTTATAACTTCTTGCATAAATCTCATGAATTTCAGAAGAATTGAAGTATCGTTTTGAGAAGAACTTGTTTTGAATAATTGTATTGCAGAGAATACATGCCTTCTGCCTTCTGAATCTCTCTTGTTTCTCTAGTCTGTGAGTTGCTTGTCCAGAGTTCCAGATTATTTTATTAGTATTTTAGAGTTTTCCCACCCTCTTAAGATGCTTGCATGAGTGAACAGTCCATAACAATGTATTGGACATAACACTGGACAAAATATTTTCCCAACTTTTAGGAGTTTTTTTTTTTTCAGAGCAACAACTGATACAGTAATGTGTATACATTACAGATTTGATAAATGCTGTTTGGAACTACAAAGTGCATGATTATGAGAAGACAGGTTTAGGAAATTGAGACAAATGGTGATAGTTTCCTGGAACATCTGAGAATGGACTATCTTGAGTGTGAATCTTACTTCCTCTGTTCAGATTGCACAATAAAACAACCTGTTCTTCGGGCCAGGGATATAATATAGTTCAGTGGTGTTGCACCTGCCTGTCAAGCTTGGGTTCTGAATTCGATCCTTGGTACTGAAAAAAAAAATCTGTGTTTAGTGAAAGTGAGGCATTTTAAGTCGATGTCCATTCTCAAACTGGACACCACTATTTCTTTAGCCATGAACTTAACTAGGACTTATAATCACTGGAGAGATTATTATTTCCGTTGCTAGCCATGCTTAATATTTGGAGGATTTTGGTTTTCCTTAACTCGAATGAATTGTCTGTATGGACAGACCAGGAAAATAAAGGGAATGTTGAAGATTCACTCCTACCAAAGGAATCTGACTGTGAAGCCTCAGGGATAAACACAACAGTTAGGTATTATTCCCACAGGATGGCAATTCAGATCATGCTTCTCCCTCTTTACTTTGTGACAAGGCAAAACTTTGAAGGTTCTCAGAGCCCAGAGGGCAAAGAGATCCCATGTTCCTCATAAGAACAGGAAAACAGAAATAAGTGCTGGCTGGTTTCCAGAGGAAAGAACCTTGAAGAGGATGCTCGGAGGCTACAAAACAGGCTGCCGAGAGGATGCTCTCTGCTAACATCTGAGGCAGTTCAAGGGGTAAAACATGGCACAGACGTGCAGTTGAGCTGGAGAGAGGACTCTTGTCAGGAACAAAACTGCAAGCTCAGGCCTGGTATGATCTTACTCTGGAAGCCCAGCTAGCAGCATGGAGAGTATGTACATCTGCACATGTACCTTCGTAAGTTCATGCTTTAGTAATAGCTTTCATAAGTTGAGCAAGAACCTGAATCATATCTATTTAGGGAGAGAATAAACCAGTAATACCCAAAACATGGCCTGATGTGCAGACACAAGATGGTTTTTAGGTGGTACAGAGATCAAATTTTATTTTTCTATAATTTCTGTTTACTGAAAATTAAAAAAAAGTGTGTAATAGAAAATAGTGTGTAAACCCATGATTTTACACACGGGCTACTTACAACAAGAACTACAAAGGACATATACAAGAATGACCATAATTATTTCCAGGGTGAACACTGAAGCTGTCACCAAATCCATCTGCGAGGTGGACATAGATGTGACACGAATGGTCTGTGTGGGTTTTTATACATTGACCCTCCACATGCACCACTGGATGCATTACTGGATTACAAAGAGTAGAGAGGGACTAAAATAATTGAATATTATGTTGGTGGTACATGAAGAGCCGTTTTAACATACTAGATTAGGCAACCACTTGGTGGAGATGTTGCAGAAGATATTCAAGTGCTAAATGGAATAAAAAGGTTTTTAACATTCCTATCCTGCTAGATAGTGTCTAACCACTACAGGACCTGAAAAAAGATAATTTATAAAGAGGGGATAAGGTAGCAGTTGTAAACAGATGCAGGGTCTCTTTAACATTCACATAATAATATATACTGGCATTTTAGACACTTAGAAACAATTATGTTTAGTCCTACTCAATCTTCAATGTCCTCCTAGGCTACCATCTAGGTTTAAAAAAAAAAAAAACTTGCTGGGCGTGGTAGCTCATGCCTGTCATCCCAGCACTCGGGAGGCAGAGACAGGAGGACTGCTGAGTTCGAGGCTTGCCTGGGCTACATAGTGAGCTCAGAGCTAGCCTGAACTACAAAGCGAGACCCTGGCTCAAAACAAAACAAAACAAAAAAACCCAAAAAAAACAACACCAACAAAAAAAACTTTTTGCTAGTTCTCTGAACTTAGACCTTTAACTATGTTTGGTGTATAAACAATACTTTTTTTTTTTTTGAGATGGTCTTGCTTTGTTGTTCAGGCTAGCTCTGAGCTCACTATGTAGCCCAGGCAAGCCTCGAAACTCAGCAATCCTCCTGGCTCTCCCTCCCGAGTGCTGGGATTACAGGCATGAGCCACCACGACCGGCTATAAACAATACTTTTTATGGCTTGAGTATTCCTCCACTTTTCCAAGGATATGTCTGAAGAGTAATTCACAGTGATACTTCCTGAAGGATAGAAATCACTATTAGTTTCCTGTCAATTACTATAATTCTATTTTTATTAATTAGGCCATTATATTTACTTTTAAGAAAATATTATTTACTTGCATTATTCATAAAGTTTCTACCTGGCTCTTTAGTCCTCTGCACACATTTTTTTCCTCATTAACAGGGTTATTGTTCATTTTCCTCCAAAGACGTGACCCTCTAATAAGATAGGCAAATCTTACTTAGTACTTGTGTTATAAGCATTGGAAATTTCAGTACATTTTTAATTAGAAGTTCCACAACAAACTCTTAAGATGTCTGGATTTCTGTAATGCAGCAGTCCCAGGAGATATTACCTTGTTTATTAGACTATAGATTAAAGAGATATCTCTATCTAATAAAAATATGTAACCAAGTATTCTTCCTAGCTTACTTTCCTTAAGATCTCAGTGTACATTGATCAGTTAGGTCACTTCTATAAAATGCATTTTACTGAGTCCTATCATTATGAATTTGAACTTTTAAGAGGCACTTTCATTTCTGAAGTTGATGGTTCATGAAGCATGGATTGAGAACAGTACTCCACTTGAGACAGCCTGTTCCACAACAGATCGAAAAGAGTGAAATACAGCACACCTGGGTATCTCACCTCCTCTTTTATGGATGCCACAAATTAATTATTTAAATGATTCACCTGGCCAAAAGGGACTCATTTGAGCTTCAAACATTGCACAATATATCAGAAGTGGATATAAACACATTAAAATGAAGAAAAATATCTCCAACTTAGATAATGTACTTCATTAGGTCCTTTAACCTGAGCATCATTGTATTCATCTTAGCTTATGAAAGTAGTTAAGGGTAAAACATCAAACTTCAGTTGAGATTTATTTGCATATGGATCAGAAGAGCTGTTCAAAACCTTCTACTTCAAAGGAAATGCAAGAATCGTAGGTAACTGAATCTCAGATTAAGTTTGACAAAGAACACATCGGTGTTCACATGGTATCTCATTTGCCAACTTTTGTTTAAAACTCTATTTATTGAAACAATTCTGGAAACCTAACAATGGACAGGTTGAAAAATGACCTGATATCAGTACTAACACAGATTAGTAAGTGCATTAGTATAGATTCTTTTTTTTCTTCTTAATATTGTAGATTTATTTGAGCAAATGGTAATTCACCAATCATGCAGCTTCCGATTACAGGGGGTTGTGACTGACACAGGCCAGGACAGGAGAGCCTTTCAGGGTGAATTCCAAAGACAAGATCTGAGTAGATTTAGTCCCACTCCTGCCACAGCTGCCACCACTGCTCAGCTCTCTAGAACTGAAGAACCACTAGGACAGATCCTGTGTGTATATACACACAGGATATCCATGAGGGTGGGAGAGACTGATTTTGGGGGATTCCTTTAGGTGCCTCTGAGGACATTTAAGATCCAAACAATAAACTTAATCTAGAATAAATAATGCCCAACAGGACCAGATAGCTTCATGCCCTTTAAGTAAGATATAAAAGGAAAACTATGGCTTGATTTCATTCTTTCCTTTTGTGGGAGTAGGGGATCATTTCCTGGAAATGGAACAGGCCAAGACTTTCAGCATCACCCTTTCTTCTCTGCCCTCAGTGTTGTAATGTACAAAGTGGCCAACACTCTTGACCCAGGGTATCCTAGTATCTCATCAGGAAAAGACGTTTCAATTGGTGTGGCATTCTGTGGGTATCTATCTGGAGTACTTTATTGAACTCAGAACTTAATTATGATAGTTATGAACTGACAGACCTTTGGCACATATGCTGCAGGGTGAACACAGAGCCCTCTTATTACCATACAAGCCAAGTTGTATGAGTTGTTTTTTCTAAACTAATACCTCAGTATTCATGTTTAAAGGCAATGCTGGCTCTTTGCAGTAAGTAAGTGGGTTTTGGGTTGCACTCAAATTCTAAAAGCTTTGCCATCACTGACTTAGACCACTAAATACAACATGAAGCTTAATTTTATATTCTACTTTAGTGTATGAAGCATGGTAAATGCTCACTTGATGCTGTCTAATAAGTTACAGAAGTCAGATATGTATTATAATAGGTACAAAATAAGAATAAGGGTTTATATATATAACATCATATATTATATATCACTGTACAATATATATTTATATACATATGTATGCATGCAGGTTACTGATTAGCTGTCTAATACCATGTATGTCATTTATATATCAGTCTTATGCCATTTAGTTAAAGTATACTTTGAGAGTTTATAAAATGCTAGTTGAGGCAAATTTGATATGAGATTCTTTATATTTATCTGTTACATATAAGATTCAAATTTAGTTCTTATCTTAGAAATAATAAAATTAAAATTTTTATATATAATAAAATTAAATATAAGTTCAACTGCAGCATTCTGTGATTTCATGACTATAATTTTAAAGCAAGATATTACTTTTGTAATATTGGGGTTGTATTCAGAAAGAGAAATATATAAGTGATTGAAAATAAATAAGCAAATAACTTCATAATTGCCCTTCTACCTGATTCTGCTGTTCTGAAATTCATGAAGCGGTCTTCTGCACAAATTTCTGCTTTGAGGAAGACTTGAGGCGATCTGCCTTTCAGCTTTCCTTTGTTTGTCCCAGAAGTCCCCATTTGTTTTCAGTTTATCTGGGGCCTAAGAGATGCTATGCACAAAGGTGGAAGAGGGCTTCCTTTTTGTAAAGACTGAAGCTTCTCTCATTTCATCATTGCTCTCTTTTCTGAGGAATACCAGTGCCATGTGAGTCAGACTCCCTAAGGCTAATGGGCAACGCTTTGTCCCTTGTTCTACATTTGATCTTAGCCAAAAGGCCAAGAAGCGATGTCCCTTGTTCTAAAGGATGGCTTTCTGCAGGCCCTTGTTATGCAAGCTCCTGCCCCTTCTGCTAGGCTCCTCCCCAGCATCTCAGGAAGGCCCACTAGTGCGTTTTCTCACCTCCACCTGTCAGTAGTTTGATTAGGCCCCTGCTGAAATCATTTTGCTGCCAGCCACAAAGACATCCTTTCTTAAGGAAATAACCTGCAGCTTTGCTTTTACACCCCTGGCTCGCAGAAAGAAATTTAAGGCTAATAGCTTTAGATTGGTGTCAAAAGCATTATTTATGTTCATTAGACATAGTGTGAAAACACATGGCTTATTCACAGGCAGAGGCATTTCCTATGTGGCTCGCTTTTTCATCGCTAGCTTGTGAAGTCTTAATCCAAAGCTTGACTAGTAAAAACATAAAAGTATGTCTAACATGCAGTTCATGCAGAAACATACAGACTTTTGTTCTGCATATTTATAAGGCTCTGTGGGTGTTTTTCTGAAAACCATTTGAAGAATACTGAGCCTAGTAATAATTTATCACCTCTAAATTAAAACTCAATATGTTTATATATTGACACATGGCAGCTTTTTAAATTTTATTTTATCTTTTTTATTTTCTAAAGTTAACTTTCTAAGAAGCCTGCAAGATTCACAAATGCACAGGAACTCAGAACTGTATTGTTTTTCTTTTTTGTTTCATAGCAATTAGCAATTGTTAAATTATTTCTTCATTTAACATATGTCTATGATGGGCTAGGGTTTTAGCTCCAGTGATACTGCGCCTACCTTAGAAGCACAAGGGCCTGAGTTCAATCCCCAGTACCGCAATAAAATAAAATTTTAAAAATATGTCAATGGAGGGCCAGCCGTGTATGAGGCACTGTAGTACATGCTGTGAATAGTGGGAAAAAAGACGCAGACCCAGTTACCCCAGAACTTCAGGGACTGAGTGCTGTGCCTGAGAGGTGAGAAATATTGAGCAAGTTAAACAAATAATGATAAATATGCATACATGCCTTTGTTCAAATACTGTTAAATAAAATTTTACAGGAGAAAAATAAGATAGTGTGAGAAAAAAAATTAAAGAAGTGATCATTTCTTTGGGGTTTCTGCACATGTCCCAATGCTGGAATAATAAATGTCCTGATCAGGACCAAGACACCAGACTGTCAGTTTGTTTGGGAAGATGACAGTCGAGCTAACAGGTGACAATCCAGAGTGATAGGCTCCGTGATAATCCCCGCAGATGAGGTCTAGCGGGATACCTGGGGAGCCTGACTCTATGGAAGAACAAAAGAAGCCTGTTTGCCTTCGGTGTGACACAGCCTGGTGGCTTCATTAATAACCACAAAACACTGAACACCTTCCCTCCAGTGGAGGTGACTTCCCTACCTTAGCTGTGGCCAGATGTGAGGAGCACATGGGCCCAGATGAGAGTGTAGATCTGAAGGAAGAATTAAACTGTGTCTGAATAGTGAAGATTTTTTTTCTCTTCATTGTTTGTCCTACAGCTCATGTAATTGAACAGTTAGAAGGGCTATTTACTTAAGGTGTAAGTAAGGAAAATCTACAGCATGTATCAGTGGATTTGGACACTGTTATTTATGTACACCAGCTCAATCTCTCTTTGTATATACTGTTCACTCTCTTATCTTGCAACCCAACCTGTCCTTTCTCTGCTTCCTTCTGATAATTTCTACTTGATCTTTGGCAATATCCTTAGACATCCCTTCCTTCAAACAGTTCTTCAAAATCAAAAGAAGTCCCTCAGTTATAGCTCTGACAATGTCTTCTACTCAATTCTGTTATAACTTTGCCACATATATTCTGATTATCTATTACTTGTTTACACCAGTCCACCAGATGGATGTCTTAAAGGAATATGTGTAATTGATTTCAGTTTTCCAGAACTTACTGCAATATCTAGGACCTGGCACATCCATGCTTAGTAAATATGATTAATAGATTGTCAGTGGAGTCAAAGCCTCTTCTGTGGAGAGCCACCTATCTAGTCTAACCAGTGATTTTATAATTACAGTTGCCTGAACGTGGACCTTTTAGTAGACTGCCACTAAGATTACCCCAGCCCCAGACCCTATTAGGTTTAGCTATTTGCAGATTGGCGGAGGGAGCTGCTATCTTCTGAAGGTTTGAATGTGGCTGGAAGAAGATTCATTTCTTAAGTGGCTCACTGTCATGGTGCTAAGTTGATTTCTTACTAACTGAACCTCTTCCTGGAAGCATCTTCAGTATCCTTGCCCATGGGATCTGAGTTCCCACTCAGTAAATGATCCAAAGCAGAAACTATTATACCTTTATAAGGTGGCCTTAGAAGTCACACTCTTGCCATTCTCAGATGGGTGATTAGAGCAGACATGATTCCCTGTGGTAGAGAACAACATGAGGGAGAGAATATTGAGAGATGAAGATTGCTAGCACCATCTTGGAGGCCTATTATCACAACAGACGGAGTAAATCCTTCTTTCTCATTCTTTGAAAGAAGAATCAGGGTCTTTTTCATGTGACCATACCCCAGAGGGGTGTTTGGTGAAGAGGATGTTGACCCTTAGGGCCACTATACATAAGCTACATGGGAGTTGTTGACAGACAGAGTCTTTGACTTATCTCCAACCCTTCACCTATGGTCCCCTCTGTCCTTCAGCAACATAAATAAATTTCCACAATATCCTTCTTCAGTGGGTGTTATTTTCCCTATTACAAATGATGAGTTAGGGTCAAAACACAGTCAGGGGAATTGCCCAAGGCTACCCATGTGTCACTGTCAGCACAGGGATTACAACTCAAGGTATCTGAATTCCAGGCTGTGTTTAGACTGGACTCTCTCCGGTATGTAACGAGTCGTAGCATGCACCAACTTCTCTCATTCCATTTTAACTCTGCCTAACCCTTATTGAATTTGTCTCTCACCTCCATGGTATACTGCCACTCGTGTGTGTGTGTACCCCTTTGCACACCCACATCTCACCTTTTCCCCACAGTTTCTGAGAACCTAGAGGACCCATTCATGACAGCCTCTCTCTTGTGCCAGTAGGGGGCCCTCAGGAGATGTTTTCAGAGGAAAAACTAAGGCTCCCACCTTCAGAAGGGGAAAGCTGTAATTTTCATATTGTATCTCCTTGCCAATTGTAAATCAGTCATTTTAAGGGTGCTTCCCATTCTTGTTTCCCTTCAGGCAGCTCTTATTCCTCTCCGGAAAAAGAAAGATTTGCTTTATAGCTAACTGCAGGACTGAAATGACATATAAAATAGCAACAGCAGGGAACAAATGTGTCCCTAAAGTGGCAATATGGTGCCTTTTTGTGTGTTTTAAGGCTTTGCAGTGAGAGGCAATTTTTCTTTTCTGGTTTCTACTTGAATAGTTGTTGAAAATTTAGAAAACAATATTAGGTGTATTCAGTAATGGGGCCTGGCACTATCAATGATATATGTATGTGTATGTGTGTGTGTGTGTGTGTGTGTGTGTGTGTGTGTATCCATCCCAACATTGCTTTGGCCTTCTGCACAGATAACATTTGTACGACAAAGCCATCAAGCTATGAACAAGTATTGTTCAATTATTAAGTGTATTTGTGTTTATTACGCAGTGCCTTTCTCACTAAAATCATTGGTGTTCTATATCATTAATTGAAAAACTATAACAAAAACCTACTTTATTTCCTTTTTTATCATCCCTCTCTTTGTTTTGAATATAAAAAAGTCAACCTGTCAAGCCTATTTTCTTTTATTTTTGTCAAATAGGACAATTCAAACATTTCTTTTGAAACAAAGAACCCAAAAGCCACAGAAATGACTATATTTCTCTAAACTCCCTATAGTATCAATAAATCCAGAGAGTTGACAGCACAGAGAAAGTTCTACACTGAGAGAAAAAGCAAATTGGATCAACAGTGTTGTTCATTACCCTCTATATTAGAAAACAATGCTGTGAAGAGAAGAGGTTATTTCCTGGAGGGAAGACCCCTGTGTGACCTGCTTCCTCACCACACTGGCTGAATGTGCCTCCTCACCCCCACACTAGCAAGCATCATTTCAGACTAGCCGTGGACTGCTTGGCTTTGGTTGTTGGTTATTCGTTTTCTTCTGTCCCCTTCTCCATACTGCATTTTATGCTGTGAAGTCAGGGTCTTTTCCTCTTCCCTTTGACAATCAACACCTGTAATGTTACGGAAGGACTTAATTCTTGAAGTGTATTGATCTGTGGGTGTAGCTGGGGGAGGAGGGCTGGCCGCACAGTCAGAGGGGTCCTGATCTCACACACGATGCAGGAGAATTTTCCATAATTCCAGCAGCATGGATCAGAGGTGAAGGAAACTCCCTTGGTTTACCAGTGACAATCAGGGCAGTATCTCTGCTTTGCCTTCTCACCTGGAATGCCATCTGCGCGCCCCTTCCACTGCTGAAAGCTCTTCTGATTGTGCGCCCGCGGGTGGCATCTCTAAACGGTGGGCCTGAGCAGTGGACCCTTTTGGGATGGACAGCAGATCCTATGCATGACGACAGTGGGAGCAGAGAAGAGGCACAGTGGAGCGTGAAGCTGGTCTGTGTGGTCGTTTAAGGGGACTTTTAACCAGACGCTTTCCTCTTATAGACTCAAGCTGTATGACAAATGCATGTGGGAGCCAGCGAGTAAAAGGTCAGCCTAACTATTAGTGGGACATTGAACAGGAAAGCCCGGCTTGATCGAGGCTCCCGTGGCCTTGAGCTCCTTCCTTCCCTGACTGTAACCCTCTGTTCTCCCCACGTAGTGATATCTTGGGACATGGTGTATGCCATACTTGAGGTGAGTTTACAACTGAGTTAATTCTTAACACTAACCCTTGGAAACAAACACTATTATTTGAAGTCAGTACTCTTCAGAGTGAGAACACTGAGACACAGACAAAGTGCCCAAGGCAGTCTGTCTCTGGGGCGCACCATCTATGCTCAGAGCCACACAGCCTGCCACACAGGAGCCACATGTGCTGCCCCTGGGGCGAGGCTGAAGCAGGCAGAGTAGCTGCAGAGCTAGTCAGGGGAGCTGCCAGAGCAGGGCAAAGTTCTGGATGGGAGCGTGTCCAGGTGACGTGCTGGCCCGGCTGGCCTTCTTACCAATAAGCTGAGCCACTCCTGGGGGCCACGTATGGGCAATGGCAATATTCTCCAAGAACAAACAGATAGGTAGATGTTCTTCCAAGAGAGGATAGCTTTTAAAATTTTGCAGGCCTAGAAGAAACCATGAGGAGGAAGAAAATGGTTCACAAATGGTTGCTCACATCTTTAGAATAGTAAGAAAAGCCAGTGCCACGATTCACATCAGAAATCGTGGTTGGCTTTGGGAAAGCTCAACTCAAATAAGGATGAACAGACTAAGCTTATAAGATTTGCAGGGTCCAGGAAAAAATTAAAGAGTCGGTTCTTTGTACAGAAGAAAGTTCAAGATGTTGACAGCGGAGCATTAAAGCAAGCACAGAGCCCTTCTAAGCCTGGTTCCTGTGGGCCTGCACCCGATGAAGACCTAGGACACCAGTCCCATGCAGGGGGCCCAGAACTTTGGGATCAAAGGTGTACTGAGGAAGCTTTCTCCTCGGGCCCTACACACCTGAACTATTCTATGAGTTTGATTAATGTGAGGCTGTAGTATGGAGAGCATTTAAACAATATTGATGCCACCTTACAGTAAAACTGGCAATCTCTGCAGATGGAGTCAGTATGTTTCAAGAGCTCCCCAGGTGGTTCTGGTGTTCGGCAGGTCAAGAATCATTATTTAATGTCTAATCAGGCTAGGATTCTTCTCTTGGCGGCAGGTTCTAAAGTTAAGATACCATGTAGGAACTGCCTAGACCTGGGCCTGGCAGGTAACGTGGAGGAAAGCTTGCTTGGAATAAGGACAGCACACTCGGTGGGGCTACTGGGGAAGTAGAAAAGAGATTACTGCAAACTGGAGCTGCGGAAGGGCTACCAAGGAGATGACAACTCATTTGTCTTGGACCCCGTGTTGCCCTGAGGAAGTGGCCTTGGTTGGCCAGATCTTGTACTTCTTCAAGAAGAGTTGCATGGCTAGATTTGTAAATGAAATATCTCAATTTTTCTATGTGCTGACAAAGTTAAAAAAAAAAAAAGGGCAACAACTACAAAAAGAGAATGGCCTTGCTCTGATCACAGAAAATAGTTGAAGGAGCTCACAGACTGCCACGTAGGTGAATTAGAGTCACAGAATATTTAATTAGAACTAGAAAAGTGCTTCCTTATACGGATGAAGAAGCTGAAATTCAAGGGAGGGCAGAGGATGTGATCAGCCCTACAGAGAGCTTCCAGCAAAGCCTGATACAGGGCTGCTGATCAGACTCCTGTCTCCTTTCCACTCCACTGCACGTTACCTGGAGAAGAAATACAGAAATAGCTTTGAATTTGGATGATTCCTTTGAATTTGGAATTGGAGACTTCCAAAATTAGCTAAAAGTTTACTCACATTAAATTTATCATCCTAATGATTTAAATGACTAGACATAGTATGAATTAATGCAGGTCTCATTCTGATTTTTGTCCTTTTTTTCATGGCTATATTCCTTGCAAAGAAAGATAAAGTGTGTCTGGTTCACGGAAACCACTCGGTAAATATTTGGTGAATGAATGAGTGAACAAATGAATGACTATCACAGAGACATGGCCTTCTTGGACGTTTATGAGTGTGTGTGTATTTGTATGTTTTTAAACAGAAAGTCTTTTGATAATCGCTATTTTAATTAGGTTGTATCTTAAGTTGTTAGATTAAATTCACTAAGGAAATGGACCAATGCCATTTTTTCCAAATAGAAAGGAATTACTCATTAGAGAAGTAGGAATACTGCTCAAATTTAAAAGCAGTCCTTATACTCTTATTTTATTTTTCTTTTTCCTGAATATCTTTGTAATTCCAAGCAATGTGGCAACAGGAAGCCAGTTGGCTATGGCTGGAAATACTGAACCTTCTCTCCTGCCTCTGACCTCATGGACTTATACAGCAAATGGAAATTATTTCAAATGTGGTGCCCCATCCTGCAGCCCAGACGCACTGCTCATATGGCTTTCATTGTTGGAGCTTTTACATTGACATGCCCCAGAGATTAGGCCTCAAAGTCAATTTGGATCAAAGGATTGAGGATACAGATTTTTCTAATATTTACTTGTATGTCCAGGTGTGATTAATAATAAACACTTTCAGTGCAATTGGCAGCTTTTCCAAACATTTTCCATGTTAGATGGGATGTGAACCTTGTCACTGCTCAGTGAAGGAAGAGAGAACTGTATGTGTTACGATTCTAACTTCTCAGCAAATTCTCCACTAACTTCAGGGCAGAAAATAAGGAAGTGTCAGTTTTTGAGTGGGCTGTGGCTCGAAGTGGTATTTGAAGAAAGATGATATGTGACTGAGTATCCTGAAAGGCTTCAGAGGTTTGAACATGAGAAGGTCAGACTTGGTTGCCCGGATTTTCAGAGGCACGACGTGGGTGGCACAGAGGAGAGGTGGCCGTACTTGCGGGAAGTCTCTGAAGTGAAGGGAAACCCAGGAGCCAGCAGAGCTGCTCTGAGGAGCTTTTATGCAGTAAAGTAAATGACAGAGAAATCCACCCCATGGGGTTCCTATCACCAAAGAGAAACATCAAAACAAACAAATAACTAAAAAGTAACAAATTTCCCAGTCTAGTCACACTGGCCTGCTGTGGTCTGCTTAGCCAACAGTCTTCATCAGATTATTTAATTAGTTGAGTAACAGTAGACTATGGACTCTCAAAAATGGCAATTTCAGTTTCCTTGGAATATTTTTAAGCATATTATGTATCACAATAAGACGAATGAAGTTGTTTCCTTTTTTTTGAGACAGGGTCTCACTGTGGTGTTCAGGCTGGCCCTGAGCTCACTGTGTATCCCAGGCAAGCCTCCAACTCAATAATCCTCCTGCCTGTGCCTCCTGAGTGCTAGGATGACAGGCGTGAGCCACCACACCCAGCAGTTTGTTTTTTTTTTCAGTACCTGGGATTGAACTCAGGCCCTTCTGCTTCCAAGGTAGGCGTGGTACCACTTGAGCTAAATCCCTGGCGTCAGTTGTTTCCTTTTTTGACCCAATAGTGAAAAGGATTTACATCTTCAGAGGCCAGTCATTGATTAAAAAGCAAAACCACAAGGCAATAAACTCAGTGGGGTTTGGGGTTGATTGGCTGGCAAGTTTTTGCCAGTAGCTAAGAGCCTGGGAAAGGAAGTTTGTTTTATTTTAATTCAAAACTTCATCTGGCCTTTCTCTACTGAGAAAATAAACACATTGATTTCCTGGGGCCTCTGCTCTCTACTGGGCTAAACTGACACCCTCCATATTATTTAGGACAACAGTCATGGTAGTACTTTGTGAGTCACATACAGTGTGCTGGGTACCTGAGAATGTTTGTTCCACATGTGATTGCATTTGATCCTTAACAGATTCTGTGAAGTGTTTATTATCCCCATCTGACAGACAAAACAGACTCAGAGGGGTTTGTAACTTATCCAAGGTCACCCAGCTTGTAAGTAGATGGACAGTATCCAAAGCCCTCCTCTTCACCATTGCACTACACAGACTTCCAAAGGCCATAGTCACACCATAAAAATTAAATGAGTTCCTCTGCACCCAGTAGGGATTTCATGATTTCAGCCACATGATCTTCATTTTCTGCTTTGTCATTCAGTGGTCAACTGCTTGATGGTGTCCCATTTTGTCAGTAGTTCTTTAGGTGGAGTAACTCCTGCACAAAGTTTTTTCAGGAGGCACTGCCCAGAATGCAAAGTTAGGGCTTCAATCCGAACCAGGGAGACAGTGGTTAGAAAACAAAAGCCTGTAGAGAAGTGAAGACTATGGAAGTCCAGAACCTTCTGTGTTCCCGGAGTCACCTTGAGACTGAAGCTTCTCCTGGAAAGAGAATTCTGAAGAAGTTCCGTCCTCACCTCCCACCCCCACCAGAGGGTGTCCGAAGGGTTAGGTGGGGGGCACGTGCAGATCAGTAATGTCACAGACCTGAGGCCTTTTCCAGGGTTGGATGTGGATCGGGAAATTAGCAGGGTTTCTTCCTAATTGAGCTACTTAATCCTTGGTGCGGTTCAGTTTCAGTGTCGGTTTGGACTTATGAGTGTCATAAGGCTGGTTGCCTTCTAATGATAATGATAATGAGTAAACATTAGGTCCACATTCCATTACTGGATTTCTGGTAGTTATAATAACCAGTATTTATTAGGTAACCATGATATTCTAGGTCCTGTAGTTATGTCTCCCCATGCTCCTGCTAGAGAGAACTGTCATTATCCCTTTTTTATTACTTTATTAACACATTAAGCATTAAAAACAATAGCGAGTCCTTACAAATGTATACCCACGCTGACTGCTGCTCAGGCTAAATTTTACCTCATTACTCTACCTTAATATATGGTAACAACATCAAGATGCATCCATCAACCCTACCACCCCCCATGTACTTTCTTTTCCTCCACTTTCCCTCCCTAATTCCCAGTTTATTACAGTGTCTCTGGTTTCTTGCTGTGCTTCAACCATCAAGGATTATCCTTCCATTTGTTACTAGCCCTTTTTAAACATAAAAAATAAAAAGTGAAAATTACAGAGGTTCAGGAAACTTGGTTTGCTCAAGGCTACCTGGGGGCAAGAGTCAGCCTTGGCAGGTCTAGATCATTATTTATTGAAGGAAATAACTAATAAACACTGTATATGTCTGGAATATAAAATCACTTAATAAAGAGAAGACACTCCTATTACATAAAGTGGCAAGAATCAACTTAAAAGTCAAAACACCGATAAAGGTAACGCATCAATCATTTATTTTCACAATGATACTGATTAGAAAACAGCAAGACTTCATAACCATACAAATTTATTTAAACTCTGCAGGTCAGCCAGGAAGTTCTTTTGTACCTCTGTGCACACTCATTGGCCAGCAGCTTTACTAGTCCCACATAGAGGATTCAGTTGTCAGGATTTCTTAGGTCGAGACAATAGGCGATTCAGGGCTGCTCTCTGAAGTAGTCCTTGAGCTTGTGCTCTTGGGTAAGCCTGTGATGACGTCAAGCTCTCCTACACTGCATCTCAGACACATGAGGGGCTTTAGGGAAGAGCTAGTGCAAGGGAGGAAAAAGATTGGAAACAATAGTTTCTTGTATTTGTGTCTTAGGCCTGTTTCCAGCTGCTTCTAATTGCAAGTACTAGTGATAAATGAGATAATAACTGATAGATTGACTTCTGATAGCCTAGATAAGTGAATAGTTATTCTCTGACTTTTCTGTTGGCTTTTTTCTTCTTTATAATAAATGGCTGTTGCCTGAGTGTGAGAACAGAAATAGTTAAATTGGAGTTTCTGATATAGTCTGATAGATATTTATGCTTTAATGAAAACAGTGCGGGCAAATCACAGGCTTGTGCCATTGGTCAGTGGCCTCTAGCAGCCCCCGGGTTAGCTATTACATTGCTTGAAAGATGGCAAGCCCTTGCTGGCTGAGGTAGACTCACATTATTTCTGTCTTTCTCTCTGCCTATGTACCCTTCCTTTTCCATCCTTTTCTTCCCTGCTCCTCTTTGTTTTCTCCTCCATCAAATACACATTTTCAGACAGTAGTTATAAAGCTTCTCTTTATTGACCAGAATATGGATATTATTTGTTTCTCTCTGTTCTGCACACATAGTTTTTCCTCCATAGCATTCTGTGGTGAATTCGCATGGTCTGGGAACATTTTCATCGTACTTTTTCTCCAACCTCTTTCCCTGAGGCAAGGTACAAAGTCACCAGTCTTTGCATCCTAGTTAATTATCCAAGTCAGCCTAATGTGAGGATACAAGCTAAACAGAATAACGTTTTATATTTCTCATCCCAATTCCTCACACATTTAAATGCTTACCTTCTTAACTTCCAAATTTTATTTTAAAAGTTATAAAATATCATACACACCAAGTCACAGATTTAATAGTTGACAAAACTGGCTTTTAAAAAACGAGAATTGGTGGCTAAACTTGAATAACAAGGCTTCTGTAGTTCACAGATACATTTCTCTTTCATTGCAGGAAATCAGGCTTCACCAATGATTTCATAATTTTGGCACTTTCTGAGCGGCATGGGCCAGTCTCGTGACGTCTGCGGAGGGTTTGCGCGGTGGCCCGCCGGGCCGCACTGTAACACCCAGCGGGGGCAGCAGGCTGCTGCTCCGCCAGGTGTGCCCACGCTTAGCCAGAACGCCCAGTGCCAGGGCGGCGTCGACTGAGCTGAGCGCTCCCCCTCGAGCTGACCGTAACTAACCCACCACAACCCCCAGATGACCAGCTAGGCTAAGGGTGCTACTGATCCCATTAGCCAGAGAGGCCACCCCAGAAACACCTATATCAGACATGGAAGCAAAGAGAGCATTCTTCTCTTACACATCTCCGCTATGGAACCTGACCCATTCTAAACGATTCATATTCTCCTAAAGTCCAGTATTTATGCTTTCTTCACAGTTATCCATCTTGTGTCCTTGTGAGACAGAAATTATTTCCTTGGTTCTTTTCCACTATTTTCTAATTTGGGGTCCCAGATTTTGCATGATATTTTCCTTCAGTATTAAAATTCATTGTCCAATCAGGTCCACTCCAATTCCCATATAATCTGTCTCTGCCTAGGAGTCTGTCCATTACTTTAACTGTTACTTTCTCAGGGCCTCTAGCACTGCTTGAGGCCTTACTATCTGGAAGAGACAATAGTAATGGTGACCAGCCAGTGCTCTCATACCCTCTCTTAGTCTCGCTGGCACTGTGAAGCTTTTGGAACAGCTTCTTCTCTGACCTCTTTGAAGACAGTCTCTTCGATTACCATCTAATAGTCAGCATTAGATTTTTTGTTCCTATGGCTTATCTGTCTGGATAGTTTCTTCTTGTCTGGCCTTTCACTTATCATCTCCCCAGGTCTGCTTGTGGATTCAGTTGCCCGTCACTTTGAGTATACCTAATAGATTCTTGCTAGGACATTTTGTGGATCGTGCTAGAAAAGGTCATGGATTAGAGAATTACAATATCCTTCAAAGTGGTATGGTTAAAATGTCAGCATTTAATTGTTGTTAATTGTACCACATTATTATTCCTCTAAAGCCAATGCAAAGTCCTTGTCATAGGTAATAGGTTCACAGAATCTCCAATATCAGCATTTAACTTGTTTCTGAACTCAATATGGGTTGCCATTCATGGGTTAATTGTATTTATTTTGAAAGTTATTAAAATTAAATTTTTAAGTTTGTTCATCAGTGTATCGAAATGAAAAGACCCTTGGTAGTTAATGTGGCATTGTGAATGAAAATCATTCTAGGAAATTCTCTCCTTTTGAGTTTTAGAACTGTACAATATGACTATAAAAGAACTATAGATGTGAAACAAGACCACAGGTTTTAATTTATGAAATCTCAAAATGGAATTTTGAGAAATTAAATTTCTAGGGTCACATATTGTGTATCACCAGGGGTAGAATTAATAGCAGACCACATTCTCTTTGATAATGTAGCATAAGTAAACTTCAAATTTCATTAATTTTGCTAACAATTTTTCCTATTTTAGAGACAAAGGTTGATTGTCTAGTGTAACAAAAAAAGATACGTTCTGTAGTATGTTTACTAGACAAGAGTAAATGTCCACAGTACCTTTACTCCTAGGTCAAAATGAGAACAGGTGAGTGCCAGTTATAAGGGCAAACTCATTATTTGCTGAAGTCGTCACAGAATACTTCTCTGCGGGTCAGAGGAAAAAAATTATCTCTTACTTTCTAATCTTTCTACTATAAAAAAAATTTCTTTTAGTACTAGGATTGAGCTCAGGACCTTGTGCTTGCCAGGCAGGCACAGCACCACTGAGCTATGTGACCCTCTCTAGTCTAATCTTTTGGGTTAAATCAATGAATATTTTAAGGGGCAGCACTTAAAACATTTATTTGATCTGTTCCAAAAAACTGAATTAATGACCTATATCCCCACCCAAGATCTCACAGTAATTTGATGCACGTGTACCTCTTTCCCGCCTATTTACATAAAGAATCATCCACACATTAATGTACACCTGTCACCTGCCTATTGGTGAGTCATTTTTGCATTAAGAGGCTTTCAGGATTCAATCTTTCTAATGTTGTTAGACAACCTTGACCTTCAGTTTCTAGCGATGTGAATAATATTGTATCATATCTACACAGAACAGTATAATCATCTTTTCTATTCACAGCACTAAGACAGTCAACAGTATTTGATACAATCAGCATGTGTCTTGATACGGAAGGCACATGGTGACAAGCCTAACTGAATGTAGTTATTCGGCTGTCATGAAATGCACCTTATGGTGATAAACTTCCGCCATAAAATTGGAAGACTATCACATAAACATGTTTCACAAAGAAATACACTAGCAGAATTCACTGCTGGGTTATTGTTGGAAAACAGTGTTCTATTTATTGTGCTGCAGTTTTTACAGTATGTGTCAGTGTTTGGATGCTCATTACATTTTACAATGAAGTAATTACTGGATGGTGATTTCTTTATTCTGGACAACAATTCTATCTAATTAGTGAACAATAAATTGAAGTAGTTCAATTAGAGAAATTTGAAAGAACATAGCAGGATAGCCCAATTTTCTGTTTGTAGAAGCATTGAGTTATTTAAATTTAGGCTTCCAGCTAAACACATTTTTTGGCTTCAAGATAAATAACCTTTTCTTATCCATCAACTCTTCTTTTACCTTAACCTCTGCTTTTTCTCTCTTTCTATTTCTCTCTCTGTAATATCAATATGTGTTAACTAATAAAGAAACATTAATGTTGTGCTTGAGGTATCTGAGGTTTATGTTGAAGCTAGGGATATAATTGTTAAACATGCTTATGTAGGCTCAGAACTGATAATATATTTAAAGATATTTCCCTTGAATTGTATGGTTATCTTAGAACTGATACTCAAACTCTGATTGCCACACTCTAGCTAACCAGGGTTGAAGGAAGATCTGCACGTCAGGAAACCCAGCCTCTTTGCTTTCAGTGAGGCAGGATTTGGGGAGAGACCAATTCCCTTTGGAGACCTAGGACTGGTCTATATTTACTCATATGACGTTTTTGTAGATTTATGCCTTTAAAAATAGCCAAAACTATCTCTAAACCCCATGCATAATCATGATAGGAAATAATTTTTCAGGGTAAAATTTTGAAAAGAGAAGATAATAATAGCTTGAGAGATTGACAAGATCTGGTTCTTAGGGCATGAGGAGATAGGGAGGAATAAGGCTAAAATGTGGCAGAGGTGAAAGGAGACTAAGAAAAAGAAAATGTATACAGAGGAAAATGATAATCAGAAGCATAGCAATGTGGCTAGACTACTAAAAATTTCATTTAAGGAAAAGCAGTTAGTAGAAACAGAAAGGACATTAAATTATAACAAAGACAAGTTCATCAAGAATGTGTTTCCAGGAGCCGGAGATTGAGCTCAGTGGTTCTGGGACCTGTCTAGTAAGCGCAAGGTCCTTGGTTCAATCCAGGCATGGTGGCGCACGCCTGTCATCCCAGCACTCGGGAGACAAAGGCAGGAGGATTGCTGAGTTTGGGGTTTTCCTGGGCTCAGAGTGAGCTCAAGTCCAGCCTGAACTGCGAAGTGAGACCCTATCTCAAAAAAAAAAAAAAAAAAAAAAAAAAAAAAAAAAAAAAAAAAAAAAAAAAAAAAAAAAAAAAAAGAAGAAAGAAAAAAATCCATCAAAAGGTATATATGAAGCTAACAATGCAGCCTTACCATATATAAAACCACCACTGATGGTTAGATGGAGAAAGTAAAATCTTAAGAGTTATTGTAGGAAGTTTGACATCTGATGATTGGGAAAAAAAGACATATTAATACAGGATACAAACAAAGTGTAAACACTTAAACATTTGGTGAAGTAAAGTGGACAACCTTTGGAATTCTGTTGCCAAAAGGAAAGGCAGCCCCAGTAGTAATAGAACATCACATCTCTCAAAAGAAATTTAGAATCATGACTTTTTGGTTAGAATGTCTGCTAGAGGTAATAGCTTAAGCCTCCAAGATCATAAGGACAGCATAGGCCACATAAGCTAGTGCTCAGGCAGGGTCACTATGCGAGTGGCCTAAATGTATGTATGTATATATATATATATATGGGATGGACAATCACCGACTAGATTTCCAAGGAACAAGACTGAGATGGAGAGCTGGGGATTTAGCTCAGTGGTGCCACCACCTGCCTTGCAAGCACAAGGTTGTGAATTTGACTCCTGATACCAAAATAAAAAAACAAAGAAACAAAAACCCAAAAATTGAAATGGAAATTAGTGAGCAGAATGTTTTTTAGGGAACCCTCGAGTTCAACCTTTGTGCAAAGAGTAGGAGGAAGCAAAATTGAGCGAAAGGAAAAGCTGAGCTGCGAAGTAATTTTAACAAAGGCCTCGGCTGACTCAGTAGGGACCCCTGGCGGGAAAATGTCCTTTTAAAATTGTCTCAGGTTGGAGCAAGAGGGCCAGGCTCCCTCGTGGCCCGGGAGTAGGTGTGGGCCCCGACTGTGAAGGAGCACTGTCCCCTAGGATAAGCCCTGACGGGTGACAGGCAATTATCTGACCCTCCATGGGAGTGAGTTCTTCAGTCTTGAAGGAAGATCCTGCTTTCACAGCATCTGCAGCATGAAGTGACTTGTCCCAGGTGACCAGTTACTTGGAGATTTAGATTTAGACTCAATCTCCAGTATCCTGGCGCGGGGCTCTTCTCGCTCCCATATAGCTTCTTATTTATTGTTTCTGGTACATCCTATCCCAGAGTCAAAATCCCAAAGCCTTTTCACCATTCTTCAGAGAAGCTCTTCCCTGGAACCCCAGGAAAGAGAATTTCCTTGAAAGTTGTCTGAGCCTCTTTGTGTAGATTGTTAAATATCCAGCTACACTAGTGCAAGATCAAATAACACCTGCAATTGGAAAAGAGAACGTAATATTAAATTCCATTACTCAGCTCAGGAGCACAACAGACACAGAAAAGGTTCAAAGGGGGCAATGAAAAAGAATTGAGTCATAACAGAAGTATATGGAGTAATGAGTTTAATTTTCCAAATTTTCAATTTCCCCCTCAGTTTCAACCATGATTCTTTTTATGTTATTTCACTATAATATCAGGGTAGCCTCACTGTGTATTGACTAAGAACCAATTAATGTGTTCAAAGTTTTAATGTACGTGATTTTTTGAATTGGAACTTTTGGGGTTTTTATTTTCTGTTCAATTTTACCAGAGCTAAACCATCTTTGGAAACATTGCACTTAGAGATAAAGTCCTTTGCTGCCAAGGGAGTTCCTGCAGACATTTGACGGAAACCAAGAGGCTAAAGAAATGATTTTCCCTCCTGTATTCGTCTGTAACAACTATTTCTCATGAAGACTTGTGCTGTGATGCTGGGATAGTGATTGGACATTGTCGTTTTTGTGTGTGTCCCTCTTATCTACACCTGGTCTACTTTTCTACCCTGGCTTTCTTTGATACCCAGAATAATCACTTATCCTCCGTATTAAAGTCATAGATAACGTAAAGAATAATGTTGCCAATACAAATAGCTCTAATCTCATAAGTAGTCAGTGTGAGTTTGCTATTAAGTTCTATGATAGATATTTTTAGGATTTCTTGAGTATATTGACTTTCTTCATTTTCTTCTCATTATTTTTGTACTTGGATGCCCCATAATACTTCTGCTCAATAAAATATTAGTGGAAGCAATGCATCTACTAATGTAGAAGTTTGAGTAAGCGAAACTTCCACGCATTATTTGCATCTCATGTTTGTTCTGCTTTGGTGATGGTGAGCAGGTTCTCTTCGGAATAATGAAATCTTCCTTAGCAAATCCTCAAAAGAGGTCGCTGTCTTGATTCCTGAGCCAACATTTGGAGAATGGTTTTCTTGGACAGTCACCCAGATCCATAATGAGCTTTGGATTAGTTAAAAATAAATCCTGCCCTTGGAAATATACTGGTGAGATTTCTCATCACTGAGACATCACAACTTAGAGGAAGATAGGTTGAATTTGACTCATGGGTTTGGGAGACTGAGTCCATGGTTGGTCGGTTTCAAGACAAGAACATCGTGGAGAAAGAGCATGATGGAGCAAAGATGCTTAGACCATGGTGACCAGGAAGCAGAATAGGGGAATAGTGCCAGAGGAAGGAGCCAGGGACTGATACAGCTCACGGCTTTGTGATCCTCCCTGACACACCTGTAAGTGTGCCCTACCAATTCTCTGGGCAGCTCACAAACCAATACAGTTGACACAATAAAGCTTAACTGTTACAGGAAGCCTCTGACACTTTTGTTGTTGTTACTGTAACAAAGCTTGACTCAGTGGTGGCAAAACTGTAGCACATATGCCACAGCCAGCTCTTTGTTATTACTTAAAGCTTGAAAAGGTTAGCCATCAATGGCTGAAAAATATGAGGTGTATTCTCTTCTGTCCTTTATTTTCTTAGAACCAACACTAATCTAAGAAGTCTGCAAATGACCAATCTCTTCCTTCTTAGTCTATAACAGCCCAATAAACATTTCCAGTGGGTTCTTAAGAGTAACACTGGGAATGAAGTCTTTTTTGCATTGTTAGTTTTTGGAGTACATTACCATGTTTGCTCACCGTTATGGCCCTTGAACTTAGTTGAAACCTAGATTACATACACATAATAAAAGGATATTGAATGATGAATTGATTATAGAAGTTCCCTGTGGAGACAGTCTACGTGTGTTTTCACCCTGGTCTTATTAGTTCTTTTTAAAAATTAACTTCCGTTTTTAGTTTATCCTTCATTGACCATCTTCAGAGATACAATGTGAACATATCACAAAGGAAATAAGTTGTAGGATTTGGAAATGTCATATGGCCTCAGTGTTTACTACCTGTGTTACCTCGGGCAAGTTCCCAAGCTTCTCTAAACTTCATTTATCCCGTGTGGAAAAGGGGTACCCTTACTGCCCACACCAAAAAATTTATGTAAAAACTAAATGAAATGGTGCATGTAAATAGCCAGCATGATGTACTGTGCCAATAGCATGTTATAGAAACTAAGACCTCTATTGAACCTACATGATACTTTTCCCTCCTTTGAGTTCCTAGCTCTTCTTCTTTTCTGACCTTGACTTCTATGGTTGTATCTCACTGGCCAGAGTGTCAGATCTCTCAGGATGTGCACATGACTCATGTAAGTCTGCCCTCTTCAGACAATGGCCTCAGGAACAATCTTCTACCTTTCTTTTCAAAAGTGTAAGTAGCTGTTGGTTTAAATAGGTTTAATAGTTTAATTCCTATTATTACTAATTGATTTACTATTATAGTAATTAATATTATAGTAATTGCTTTAGAAGTATAGAAATTTTTAGACAGGATGCTGGGAAACTCAAAGAATCCTTTGACAGATTACTTAAGCAAAAGTGACTAGATTGGTAAAGAACTGGGGAAGGTTGGCCCTGGGAATACTCTGTGCTTGATTCGCACCATGGAGCTGGTCTTGGATTTGTTCACAGCCGGTACACATCATGGTATCATCCATCTCCACTCTACCTACGGCTAGCTGCAAGAAACAAAGGGCCATTGTTGCCTTTGCATTTTATTTGAATAATTGGCACGTGGATTGACATCATCTATTCTCAGGTACTTGTCAAGTTAAATATTTATTATTTGCACCTTTAAATACGTTATCTAAAAGTCACTTCGTAACATCTACATAAAGTCATTGGTCCACTTTCTCAAAACCTCCACAGACTCTGAAGTAAAGGAAAGCATGAGTCACTGAGATAGTTAAGATCAGTTATTCTTGCTTTGTTAGGCTGCAGGACTATTAAATAAAGCTGACGTGCTTTCCTTCAGCAGGCAAAGCTCTGTATACCTCACCTTCCCCTCGGTTGAATGTCTCTATGGGCCCTGAAAACTGACCTCCCCTTCTCTGACTAGGGGGTGCGCACATGGACAGTGTCAGTAGACTATCTTGGCTTCTGGTTCCATGTGCAGTCAATGGGCAAACACAGGCAAGACTTTGAACAGTAGAAAGAGAGTGAGGCTGAAGCATTTCTTTTTCTAAGCACCGCCATGCTGTGTGCTAATGGCATGATTGTGTCACTTTGTTAAATCCCTCGCTCTTGTTACATGGTTTGTTTTTCTAATAACCTCTCTGAGTTTTTATAACTATTCCCTCTCCTTGCACTTCAGGTCTGGTGTGCTTGTGTCTCCCTCGCTATCAGTGGCACTATGCCAACCCAAGTTGGTCCCGTAAATCCTTATACTTTGTAAATTATCCATTTCCTAAAAATATGTCACTGTTTCTGCCAAAATTCTGACATACACCTAACTTTCCCTCTGTCAGGGGCTGATGCCACATTGTCCTGGAGAAACTTACTACTGGACATAATCTCTTTCTTTTATCATGGAAAGATAACCGGGTTGAAATTCCTGAAGCAAATAGAGTGATTTTCCCTATCACGTACCCTGTGCTGCCTGCTCCCTCCCCCAACCCCTTTCAAGAGACTGTTGCTGGAAGAAGCGCTTTCAGCTTAACCAGGCCCAGGGTTGGAGGCAGCTTCCAGAAAGTATGACAAATGCACAAGCATATCAAGCTGTGACAGTTTCAATGGTCTGAGGTTTCAAAAATCTTATGAAAGGGAGACTTTGAAGTGCTTTATTTGAAGGCAGCCAAAGCTTTTATCATAATGGGAAGAGATTCTAATGTGGCCTGATAATTAGCGTAGAGCAGAGCAGGACCTTGGCCTCTCCGTGGAGTGAGATGCCATGGCTGGAAGGTGCCCCATCCAAATGCGATTGCACAAAGAGCCTAGATCTCACTCCTGAAATTTATAATCATATCAACCATAGTTTTATGAGAATCAGCATCATTTTTTAAAGAGGTTGAACTCTTATAGAGCTGTTCAAATAACTGTTGAGTCATTTGGGCTGAAATAGAAGTTAGTGCAAAGTGGCAGTTCATAAATTAGAGGTGCTGTTATTTCAAGGAGAGGGCAGGAGTGCCAGCCAAACAGTCTGGAGCACGAGTTCATTGGTAGTTATTGTTATGTTCAGAACTGTAGAGGAGTAAGGGCCTGGAGAGGGCAGGCTTCGGAGGGAACTGGAGGCCATCAGGCATATACAGAGTATACTGCAGATACATATTTATTCAATTCTTTTTTGAGATCAAACTGTATAAAAAGGGGGAAAAATGGGCAAATAAGGGAAAGCTTTAAGGAATATCTAGTTAAATGAACACACTGACATTCGTATCACAAGTATGTTTGATGGAACCGGAGCTTGAATGGTGAAACCCTCAGGCGAAGGTTCTGTCAGGTGTGGCTTGGACAAAATTGAGAAAGGCTTTCGTCAGAGGGATGCACGGCAGGCTGTAGCGTCTTGGGTGGCTGAGACCAAGCAACTTCACAAGCTTCTGTAGGGTTAGGAAGTAACAGGGGCGCCTGGCTCTAGGGTGTGGAAAGTTAAGAAAACTAGACTTCAATCCGAAGGACAATGACCTTAGATTTTAGCAAGTACTTATCCCTTAAAGAGAGCTGGTTAAAATGGTGATTAGTGGGCCTACTTCTTGATTTTTTGATTCAGTATATAAGAGATGGGATTAAGAAACATGCATTTACAAAGAAGAAGCCAGAAGCAAATTTTGAGAACTGCCAAAGGAAGTACAGTGCTTTCGAGTGGCTATAAATGGAAAGTGCTTCAAAGAGAAAAGATATAGACAATCATTTCTCCATTTTTCTATGTTCTTCCAATTTGACCTTTCTTTTATGAGAATCAAGGAAATTTTAAGGATCTCATTAAAAGTTTTTGTTATGAAGCAGCTGCTTGGAATCAGAGGCTTTCTCCAGTTAGTCATCTGAGAGCCATTTCTGTATTGCCATTTGTATAGCAACTTGTAATTATAATTGAATAGATGATCAAAATGCAATGAGATAATAATGTTGTCCACCTAAAGAATAAAGATTAAGTCAAACATGGTGTTGCATGCCTTAACCCCAGCACTCTGGGAAGGTGAAGCAAGTCTGAGCCTAGCATGGACAACTTAGCAGCTTTGACACCTTGTCTCAAAACTAAAAGTTCAGAAAGTTCGAAACTGTACCCAAATAATCTTTGGAAGGTAGTACAAATGTGTTGTATCCAGTGAAACTGCAGTGTTGTATTTCCTATTTAGTATTGCACATACAGATGTTTTTAATTGTTCCAAGCCTTGCTCCCCAGAAAACATTTGAGGGAGTTGGTAGTAATAAAAATCAATGTTAGGGTATTTTGGGGCTAATATTTAATGTCTAATACTGAAATCAAGTGCCCTGTTAGAATAAGGAGTACTGTATACAGTTAAAAACTCTAGAGTAGGAAAGGAGCAAAAGGAAATGGGGAAATGCAACAGAGATAGTTCAAAGAAAGTCTTTGTGGAAGAGAAAGACTACTAAGATGATGAGCAAGCAATAAATACTTGCAGAGAGTTATCTGTAAACCCTTGTAATAAAGAATGAGGTAAATGGGTAGACTGTTAGCTTGGGACTTAAGGGAACTTGTATTGCTTTTACTGTGTATGACCATAGCTTAAATTCCACATGTATCAGTTTCTTAAGATAAACACATGTGTTACACTTGTCAGGGCTTGGCCTAGGAGCTGAACTCTGCCTGAGACCTGCTTTTATGCACAATATTTTCTTGGAATGCTCATTCGTGTATGTATTGCTTGTGACTGCTTTCGTATCACAGTGGCATAGGTGGGTTGCTGCAGCTGAAAATGTATGGATTGCAAAGCCTGAAATATTCATCTGGCTCTTTACAAATAGTGTTTGCTAAGCCCTGAAGTAAATAATTGTGTGAGTTAGTGAGAAAAATCAGTTTGCTTTTGGTAAATTAGAGCCAAGTATTACAATGGCTTTTAAAATATGAAAGCTGATTCTTCTCGCAAGTAAAATCTGAGCTAGTACAGCTGATCCCTTTGTAACGGAGCTACCTCCTTTTATCTCAGTACTGTCACTTTCCATCATGACATCTTCCCAGGATGCAATGTGGCTACTGCACGTCGTTATACTACGTCTGCACTCCGGCCATCAGGAAGAGGAAAAGCATCTTTATGCAACCTGACAGTGGAACGTTTACTTCCACTCATAAGGTACAAACTTAAATCAGTAACATGGCTGTAACTGAAAGAGGCTGGAAAATATGTATTTTAAATCTGAGTGTCAATATGCCCAACCAAAAATCCTATTATTGTATAGTAAAAGGAGAGAAGATATGGGGAAATGAATTATCAATGCATTTCTTTTAGTTTAAAAAGATATATACATATATAATATTTGTCATCTTGGGCTGCTATAACAAAATATTACAGCCTGTGTGGCATAAATAACGGAAACTTGTTTTCTTATTGTTCGAAAGGTCGGAAATTTCAAGATAAAGCCAGGCAGTTTACTTTCTTATGAGGTCCTTCTTCCTTCCTTGTAGATAGTTGTTTCTTTCTGTGTCCCCCAGTGGTGTGAGGAGAGAAAAGCCTTCTGATGTCTCTTCTTATAAGGAGACTGACTAGTACTATTAGGATTCTGACCTGTAACCTCATTAATGTTAGTTACTTCCTTACTCTGATTGCAACTATACTGGTATTAAGGCTCCAAATTATGAACCTGGGTGGCACATAGGGAATGATATAGTTCAGTGCATAGTACATAGTCTCCAAATGCCATTCTTAGAAGCAAGTCAAGCATGCATTGATAACCAAGGATGGGACTGAGGCTCTGTTCTGCACGTTTAAATTTAGGAAAATAGGAATATATGGAGAAAACAATATCTTCTTAAATATATTAATGACGCTTTTTTTTTTTTTTTTTTGAGACAGGGTCTTGCTTTGTAGTTCAGGTTGGCTCTGAGCTCACTATGTAGTCCAGGCAAGCCTCGAACTCAGCAATCCTCCTGTCTCTGCCTCCCGAGTGCTGGGATTACAGGCGTGAGCCACCACGCCCGGCACATTAATGACGCTTTTAACATCTTTAGGGAAAGAGAGGGAAAGATATGTAAAAGTGAAGTTATTCATGAACTTATTTACAGTTGTGTGCAAGAAGTAGCAAGAGGCAGGAAGATCTGAGAGGCCGACATCATTCTCCTTCCTTTTCTAGGCCCAAGCCCGAGGATGGAGCCTTGTTTTATTCATGTTTAAATACCTCCAAAGTCTTGACACAAAGCCAGCCAGTTCAAGCTGTGGTTGAATATTATTTAAATTATGAATTGATAATTAAGATAGAAATAACTTAGGGAACATATCTTCACATTTTTCTCTTTCACTTTTTAAAAATACATTTTGAATTATTTACATTTAAAAATTTTAAGAGAAGTTATTCCAATGCTCAAAGTAAAAGTATTTTTGACATTAATATTTTCTTGGATGTAAAGTTAGGTTCACATTTTTCTCTTTCTCTTCTGTGCATCTAAAACATTACAGTATTTTTCTCTTTTTATTATTGTATAAAATAGATTTCTCAAACCCAATTATAACCCCCTTGGAAAGTAAGAGGACTGCAGGGAGATAAAAAAGGAGAATGATTTGGATATATCAGCTTTCTCTTTTGTTACATTTTTGTGGCTGCCGTGGGAAGACCATAAAAGCTTCAAGTCTGATTTTAGTGAATAAATTTTCAACAAGCTTTCCCTTCAAGGAGTGATCAGTATTATGGACAAAAGGGGGGGTATTTTTTCAATATGTCCATTTGATTTTATTCTGTACTGCAGCCACCTTTGTAAACCACACTAACATGTCAGAAATATGAAACTGTCTTCAGTTCACTGCCCTGTAAAAGATGTGTGGCAGAAAAAATAATAAATAAATAAATAAATAAATAAACCTAGGAATGCCTGAGTAAGTAATTTTATTTTTTATGATTCAAGTCCCAAAAGGTCTTGAACTGTCAGATTTATTGTCTATCCGATTTTATGACTTTTAGTTGTATTTATTTTTTGATGTTTACCATCAACTGTGCCTACATGTGCCCTGGTCTGAGGGCTTTCCTATTGCTAAATCATTTTTTAAGCTTTAGTTGTAACTTCTATTTAGCATCAATCCCCAGAGAAGTGCCATTAACATGAATCATTTTTGAAAGTGTTTGGTGCAATATGAACTCCTTGTTGAGTCGATCACTCACTGCGATGGGAAGAAGTGATGACCTTCTTGGAAATACCCATCACTGCTGAATAACCAAGGACGGGACTCAGTGGTCAGGACTTCCGACTGGGGCGCTCCTGCGGGCTTCTTCTTTGCACCCAAAGAGGGAGGCTAGAGGTCAGCTTAGCTTCAGGAAGGAGAAAGAAAACACCGAGGGGGGCGGGAATGCAGGCCCTAAACACAGCCCTTTTGTCAAAAGAGTGGCTTTTCCTACCTGGAGGAGATTAACCCTAACGTCACAATTTCCAAGCATGTTTGTTTTTTTAAGCAAAGTTACCTAGTTACCCTCTCACATGTCTCTGCCAGAGGCCTCTCCTAAAGTCTGCTTGGTTTTTGCCTTTTCTCAGTATAAACTATTCAGCAGCTCGGTGAATAGAGTCCTGGGGATCTCATAACTGATTAAATAACAGCTTAAAAACAGCCTAATTACCATGAGTAATAACGCTTTATCATGCTTTGTACCTGGTGCCTAGACATCGCCAAGTGATGTGCCAGGGAAGCCAGCACTGCCTCTACTGTTATTCGCACTACTGGAGATAGTTCTGTTGCCGTTCTCTCTGGGCTCGCGTTTGGTTGAGTTCGGCCTCCAGATCCACCTTTCTCCTCTAGTCCCGCTCCTGATTTCTCAACACCTTTTTCAGATGAGTCAATCGGAATACTTAGGACCATTAAAGGACAACACCTAGGTATAGTCACCAGGCTGGAAAGCTGCAGCCCACAGGACAGTACAGGCTTCTGACCATTTCTATTAGTAACTTTTCTGGGAAGGCAGCCACACCCCTTTATTTATTTATTATTTTTGTTTTTACCATATAGCAACGGTTGAGTAACCGCAACAGAGACTGTATAACTTTCAAAGACTTAAACATTTACTATCTAGGCCTTTACAGCAAAAAGTTTGCTTATCCTTTTTCTAATCTGTAACTATTCAAACAACCCCATTTACTAAATGGACAACATTAGCAGTTTTACTACTACTGGGACCTTCTCAAATTCAAAGGCGAGATTATTTAAGTTAAATACCAGAAAATTTAGAGAAAACTGAAGATCACATCCAGTATTGCTCCCCCACCACCCAGATGTAGTTGTCCTTTATTTTTTCTTTTTGTACTAGCAGGGATTGAACTCACGACTTTGTGCTAACAGGGCAGGTGTCAGGACCACTGAATTCAGTTCTATATCTTCCAATAAGTCTGCTAGATGTTACTTTTCTCCCAGCTTAAATAGATTTTCTTCAGGTTGCAAAATCAGAAATTTTGTATAGAAACAGGTATATGTTTTAAATTTTTAGAAACAGCTCCAATTTTGTTTTTGATTATTCCTAATAACATTTAATAAATTAATTAGTCAATCAATTGGTCAGGGAAATTATAGCCTATTTTGGTGCTTTTTTGTTGTTCACAGCCTTTACCATTTACATAAAATTGGTAAAATTCTTGACAAATAGTCTTGTTTTGTCTTGTTTTCACATGAACTGTACAATCAGAAACTGTACTCCCAACCCTCCAGCGTCTCGTAAAATGAGTTGCAGAATGCCCTAATAATACGGCATAGTATCTGCTGAGTTTTATGATTTTTTTTTTTTGAGACAGGGTCTCGCTTTGTAGTTCAGGCTGGCCCTGAGCTCACTATGTAGCCCAGGCAAGCCTCGAACTCAGCAATCCTCCTGTCTCTGCCTCCCGAGTGCTGGGATTACAGGCGTGAGCCACCACGCCTGGCAAGTTTTATGATTTTAAAATACAACAAAGCATGTATGAAATAGAAATCACAAATAAAGATCTAGTTGACATTTTATTTTTTAATTTTTTTCTGGCATTGGGGATCAAACTCATGACTTTATGCTTGCAAGGCAGGGACTAGAACCACTGAGCTAAATCCTTGGCCCCAAGTTAGCATTTTAAAGAGAGTAAGTCCTTGTATTAGGAATTCGGTTTAATTCTTCTAAATAAAGTTCCTAACTCAAGTTATAACCAGATTTATCTTCTCTTAACCAAACAAGAAATTTAAAGTTGCTTACAGCATTTCCGATGGTTTTAGGTTAATTTTTTCCCCTCTTCCTTTTCATCTTCTTCCTCCTTCTCCTCCCTTTCTCCTGTTTTTTTTTTTTTTTTTTTTCTTTTGGTACAAGGCATGTAGGCCAGGCTGGCCTTTGCCTTTCATGTACTCAGTTATAGCCATGCACCATTATGACCAGCTATTTTTCTTTTTCTCTTGTATTCAAAAATGCTTTAAGGTCCATATGACTATATTTAACCACAATACAGTAAAACTGAATGAGATTACTTCCAGATGATCAGTATCTATGATTGAGAAAAGGTGCTTTCTTTAAGCTGTAATAGACTTATGAAGATGAACAGCTAGTTGGTATAGGTAACTTTGTTTTGTTTTGGAATCGGGGATCGAACTCAGGACCTTCACCTGCAAAGCAGGCCAGAACCACTGAGCTAAATCCCCAGCCTAGTGTAAAAATAACTTTGTATGTTGTTAATTTTTCAAAAGAGACTGAGACTAAAATATCTAGTAATTTTAGCATGTTTACATGGCAAACGTTAGTGTGTGTAGAAGGAGGCTATCGGAGAAGTGGAATGTAAACATACACAGATACATACACAGTGTATAGAATGCACTGTTCTAAGAAAAAATGCTTACAGAACCTCTACCAATAAAATGGTGATTTAAAAAAATTTAATGTTTTTCCTTGTATTGAGTTTATTGGTACATTTTAGGTATACATTATGATCACACCCATCACTAGGAATTTGTACCTGTACATGATGTATCTTGATTCTCATTAAAATGGTGATTTTGATTTTTAGCAGCCAAAAATAAAGCTCAAGGGCAAAGAGAAAGCTCGTTTCCTTTACTATGCAAAAAGAATAGTCAATAACTTACAGAATTTATAGAGAGAGAGATATTTTATGCTGACAAGAATCAAAGAACAGACATAACAATTCACAAAGTAGGATACGTGTGAAATTTAGTTTCCAAGGAAAGCCATCACTGATTCTTTCCTTCCCTGAATACGTATTCTGTTCCTTTCCTTGAATATGGGTTTGCCTGAGGTATTTGTGAGAAGGGTCCAGTGAAGTGGGGGGTGATACTCTGGGACTTCCTACTTTACATCATAATAAGCTTGTCCCTGTTCAGACCAGCTTCTCCTCTTGTAGTCTTCTCTTGTGTGACTTCCTTGAGATCTTGTTTTCCAACCTCAGTCATATGCTGATGCTGTTTATAGTGGATCTCAACCTTCAACTTCATATTTGTATATGTGCAGCCAATTTAATATCAGCACTTGTTCCTCTAATAGACAACTTGAGGTTGAAACGTCCCAAACCATCTACTTCCATTTGCCAGCCTGTAAGTAGCAGATTATTCTTCCATTTGCTTAGGTGCAATGCAAAATAAACACAGAAACTACCATAAGCCTATGCACACAGTATCTTGGCCCCTGGTAAACACACTGGGCTTCGATGCAAATTACCAGCAATGCCTGGGTTTTGACAGTTACAGTCCATTCTCTTTAAACATCTCTTATCTACATCACAAAATTATTTTAGTAATCATGAATTAAAAACAAAAAAATCCAGAAAGGAAATACAGAGTATTATTCTTTTCTTTCTTTGTTGTAACAGCAAAAGTAAATCTTACAAGTAAAAAAATGCAAAGACTAAAAATATGCTACAGGAGAACAGCAAAAGGTAGTACACAAATACTACTCAATTATATTATTTTTTATGAAAAGAGAAAAAACATATCTATATATTCACTTTTTGCATTAATGAAGAATTGGGGACTTCATTTTTGCAGCTTGTCAATAATGTTGAGAAAATTGACTTTGTTCATATATTCATATCTAATGGAGAAGAGCCAGATTTGTCAATCTTCCTTCATATTGGTAGAAGGTTTTTTGTAAATTTAAATTGCATGAATTAATATATGCACAAATAGTCTTGAAAGTCTTAAAGATAAAAGTTCCAATTTCACAATAAAACCTAGAAATTTAAAATGCAAATTAAAACAGTAAGCAGTCACATCGAGTGACAGAGTTGAAGTAATTTAAATTCTGCCTCTTTATCTTTATACTCACTGTGCTATTGATTATTTTGAATCTGCTATTTATCTGCAGGGGCACCCAGATGAGGAGGTTGTATCTGGGGTGCACTTCCTAAACCCAATGGAAGGCTCACTTAAGACCAGTCCAGGCAGCCAAGACCTTGTATGTCAAAGGCCATATAATAAGGGGTGGTCTGAAAGAACTCCATCTAACATATGATGTTTATTAAGAGAGAACAAATTAAATTTTTTTAAAAATTGCAGCTTATGTGTTTATTATTAGAACTCGTAAATTGTAGCAATTGTTTAGAACTTAGATGGGTAAAGTATTTTATTGTCAGAGGAATCTTTACCATTTGCATTATTTAAAACTGTGGGTTCATAGTGATAATAAAAAGCAGACAAAATTTTAGTTAGTTTAAATGTCATTTTTATATATTCAACAGACAATTCCCCACAGTCTTGCCTGTGCCTGGTGTAGAGAGCTTCCCCTGCCCCTATACCACTCTTGAGATGGTTGTATAAATTATATTTAGATCACAATTTTCTCCACCTTTACTGTTGCTACCCCCTTGGTCCAGGAACCCATCATTTCTTACTTGGATTATTATAGTTGCCTTGTAACTTTATAATAAGACTTTATGGTTTGGATTTTTCTGCTTCTTCCCCTCCCCTTCACACAGGAGCTGGGGTGATCTTTTAATGGAAGTTGGATCCATCACCCCTCAACTCAAAACTCAAGACTCTTTAATCTATCCTCTCATCTATTACATTTAGAGAAAAACTAAGGAAAACACAAACCACAAACTGTAAGAAAATATTTGCAAATTACAAAGCAGATGAAGGCCTTGTATATAGAATTGTAAAGAATTCTCAGTAATTCAATCATAAAAAAAAAGATCAAGTAAAAAGTGACTGATGATTCTGACTCACAGATACACTCAAAAAGATTACTCATGGCATATAAACACGGAAAAAGTTTTTAACTTCATTAACAAGTAAAGAAATATAAATTTATAAACTACAATGTAATATCACTTGGTACCTACTAGAATCTAAATAACTATCACCAATGTCAGGGAGGATTTGGAGCAAATAGAACTCTTTATACAATGATAATAGGGATAGAAACTGGAACAAACACTTAAGAAGTTAGCTGTTTCTTAAAAAGTTAAGCATGGGGGCTGGAGATTTAGCTCAATGGTTCCAGCACCTGCCTAACAAGCACAAAGTCTCTGGTTTGATCCCCGGTAACCACACAAAACAATACCAGGTGTGGTGACTCACGCCCACCAGCAATCAGTACCACATACCATGATGCTGATGCCGGGTGTAGTGAGTGGCTCATGCCTGTAATCCCAGCACTCAGAGGCAGAGGCAGGAGGATTGACGAGTTCAAGGCTTGCCTGGGCTACATAGTGAGCTCAGGACCAGCCTGAACTACAAAGCAAGACCCTGTATAAAAAAGAAAAGAAACTGTCAGACGTGGTGGCTCACGCCTGTAATCCCAGCACTCAGGAGGCAGAGGCAGGAAGTTTGCTGAGTCCGAAGCTTGTCTGGGCAACATAGTGAGCTCAGCACCAGCCTGAACTCCAAAGTGAGACCCTGTCTCAAAAACCAACCAACCAACCAAACAAACAAAAAGTTATGTGTGTACTTTCCAGGGGATTCAGCCATTCTATACCTAGGAATTTAAGAGAAAAGTAAATATGAGAACGCAATGGCTTGTATGTGAATTTTCACAGCAAGTTACTTATAATAGCCCCCAAACTGGAGTCATATGCCTACCAGGTAGTCAATGGAGAAACAAACTGTAGTTTGTCCATACAATGCAGTGGTACTCAATAGTAACAGAGGCCGAAACAAATATAAAAATATAGATAAGTCTCAAAATTATTTCATCGACTAAAGAAGCCAGGCAAAAATGTGAACACAACTTGTAATCCCAGCACTCAGGAGGCAGAGGCAGGTGGATTGCTGAGTTTGAGGCTTGCCTGGACTACATAGTGAGCTCAGAGCCAGCCTGAACTACAAAGCGAGACCCTGTCTCAAAAAGGAAAAAAAAAATTAAAAAAAATGTGAACACAGTATGGGATTCCATTTGTATAAAATCTTATAAACTGAAAAATAATCAGTGCGGTAGAAACCTCGTAACTTTTTGTGGTTATCTCGTGAAGCAGTAGGCCTCCCATGCAGACTTCTTCTCTTTTGGTGTCATAGTACCTGCCACAGCTGTTACATTCCTGTTACTACCATCACAACCACCAACATGGGCCGGCTGACATCTGAGGCCCACGGAGCACCCTGAACTGCCTCAAGCAAACCGCTATATGCACATCACATTTAGGAGCCTCAGTCTCACTCGGTCAGCTGCTGCCAGAGCACAGCTGCGTGAAGGTGCATCGTATCTGCCCTCTGCATGCACCACTGGCCTATCTGCCTTCCTTTATAAACACAAACCCCAAGAGGAAATTCCTGGGAATTTCAAGATTTTGATAGGAGAGCTTTAAACCAAGTGAGTGGCAGCTCCTATATACAGAAGTTACATCCCTAGACCTGGCAATGTGAGGAAAATCCTGTGAGGTGATTATATCTCACAATATATCTTTCCTCTAAAGAGACACGTAGTAACATGTTTATTAAAGCATTGCATGTAGAAGTAGAGAACAGGGATAAAGAGAGCTTCCTTTTTATGCTGGACCAAGGAATGAATGAATGAATGAATGAATGATGGAGCAATTAGAAGCAATAAACTAGATCAGTGGTTCTCATCCTGGCTGCATTTCTGAGGAACTTGAAAAACATTTTCATTCCTAAACCCCTCTGTCTGAATTGGGCCTAAAGTAGAGATTATTTAAAAACTCTCCCAAGTGACTTCATAATTGTAAACCATTGAACAAGATAGATGCAAACCAATGTCATACGTATTTTAAAAATTAAAATATATTTTTACTTTAATTGAAATACCAGCAAAATATATCTAAATTTAAAATATATATGTAGTTGTCAAAGAAGAGATAGGAATCAGTCAGAAGTCCTGAGTGTCAAAGAAGGAAGTGAATAAGAAAGTGGATTTAAATGAGTGATTATAGAGAGTATCTCTGAGCTTTGGTGTACAGTATCGTATTGTATAGTATAGTAACGAAGTACCGGCTGTGTTCCTCCCATTCTTGCAGGTGCCTTCATCGTCGTACTTCATATGCTCTTCACAGTGTGTGGTTGAGACAGGTTCTATTGTTACCTCCGTTTTCAAGGCTGCGGAAGTGGGCAGCCCCGAGGAGGACATGGTTCTAAGAAATCACAGGCTGAGGGCTGGAGCTCTCTTGTACTCCAGACAGAGGGCGCTAGAGGTCTGCTCTTCAGTGCTCTGAGCTACCGCTTCTCACGCGGATGAGAGAGCCCAGACAGAGGCACGTAGATGGAGAGAGACAGAGTGAAAAGATACAGAAACTCAGAGATAGACGTTCGTACAGAGAGAGTAGAAAGAAGAGAGAGAGAGATCAACTGGAGGTTGAATGTCTTCATAACTCTTTTAAGTAGTTGTTGATCCTAATTTATATCTGAATGGCACTAGTTATGGACGCTCATTAAAACGGAGCATTTCTCAATGCTCACCTTCCATTTATTATCAAAAACAGGAAGTTTTAGGTAGACGTTGGTTAATCAATTAGCAATCCAAATGTGAATGTTAAAAATATACACACATGTTCAAAACACAAAAGTTATGAGCATAATTGCGACTATAAGAGCATCAAATTAAGAATTAATAGATTAGATTCTTAGATAATAAATCCAAATCTAGTTTATATATAGTTGCTGTATTAAATATAGTTTATATATTTATTTAATTCTTAGATAATAAATTAGAGAGTCCATGAAGGATAAAAGGAGCACAGAGGAGATTCCTCTTCCATGAGCACCACGGAGATGATGAGTTTTCATCAGTGCATCACGGGAGGAAATCCACACTGTCCTGTGTTTTGTTGTCAGTGACGTAAACCTGTGTCCCTGGGATTAAAGTTGCATCTGCCCGGCTCCTCCAGCAGAAACTTCCAATCCTTTCTTTTAATAATTGTTCTGGAAGAGACTCTGAGATCGTGAGAGTATCCTTTTTCTGCTCAAATGTTTGCCCACTTATGTTAGTGCTCATTAATGGATCCTTTGTGCAACAATCATTACGGCTGTGTTCTAATATTTTGTACTTTTTTTCATTTCTTTTAAAAGTACTAATAGGAATTCTTCTGTAAGGGATTTACTTGCTCATGACTGTGGTCTTATGGATGACTAATCTTGTATATCACTTATATTTCTATAACTAGGGTATAGTTGCTTCCAGGCCTTCTCAATGGACAGGAGGGGAAACTCTGGTAGAGGGTCACCACACGATGTACTGCTGCTATTTGTGCCTGAACAAGGGGTTATAATCTAAAGTCATTTAAAACAGGAAAATTTACTCATTATCTTTCTTTAAATTTTTTTTGTTATATAGTTTCTGGTAGTGAAATTATCTTGTGCTTTGCTGATCTGAGAGAGTATTTTCCTTCATTTTTCTCTGCTGCATTTAAAAAAATCTTCATAACTGCACAAACCGTTTAAACAAATAAATCATTCTTTCAGCCCTTCGATACTGTCCCCTCCTCACTGGCTTGAATGTTTTCTGGAAAGATGGCTTTACTTCCCATCCTTGTCTCTGAATTTGGCTACGTTAATATCTTTTGTTTTGTTTTTCAGAGAGTACTTAGATTTTCTTTTCCTTTTTTTTAACTGTTGCTTGATATCCTCGTATTTAATCTGTAGTTTAGGTTCAATTATTTATGAAGAGCTCTAAGCCCTTATTTTTCAAATATTTCTTTTGCCACATTTTCCCTATCTTATTCTTTTTAGATCATTGGGCTGTTTGATATCATTGGATAGTTGTTGAGTGTTTTACTTTTTTTTCACACTGTTTTTCTACCAGTTTGGATGATTTCCAATGGCTTTTTTGTTTCCTTCACTGATGCTTTTTTTAGTCTGTATTAACTCTGTTTACAGTTCTGTTAAGATCATTCCTCATTTCTGAGACAGTGTTACCTTGGATCAAGAACTTAATTCTTCCTTTGATTCTGGGACCAAAACTTCTGGGCTGCGCTTTTCCTTTAGAATTTACATTTCACTACCTACCTTTTGCATCTCTTTTGGAACTTTCCATCTGATCATGCACTTTGCTATCAGAGTGGAGACTTTAACACATTAATCATAGACAGTTCTGTTATCAGTGTAATATGAATCTAGTTCCATTGATTGCTTTGAGTCTAGCAGACTGCTATGTATCTTACTTTTCTTATGTCTCATGATTTTGTTTTTGTTGAAAATAGGTTGTCTTGGGTTGGACAACAGAACCTAAAGTAAGTAGATTTTATCCCATCAAACAACTTTGCTTTTTCTTCCATGAGATCTTTTTCTTTCCTGCAGGTCCTTTAAGATATATATTTAAATGGATCCACCCAGGAACTGAGATTTGTTTTAGGTTTGTTAAACTTATTACCCCAAGGCTTCACTTTCTTGCAGCTATCCTAGAGGAACCCTAACAGTTACTTTTAAGTGTCATGTCTGTTGGCTAGATTTTCTGTTTTTGTTTTTGTGTGTGTTTTTTTTAACTCTGATCTTAAACAGATGCTGTGCCTGTTGGTCTAGGGAATAAACTTCTCAATACTTCCCACCCTTCTTCAGTGTGGTTCTAATTCTAGCACATTTTCCTGACCTTCCACTATGGGCGGAGGCTTTATTTTCTGTTCCCAGGCTGCAAAGGCTTTTCTCCATTTCCCTCAGTAAGAGTAAGAGTAACGGTAAGAGTAATAGTGAGCTCTATTTTGCTTCCTGGCCCACAGTTCCATTTCCGTCAGGGAAATAGAGAAGGTCTGGGTCGGATGGACTTTTTTTTTTTTTTACTGTACTTTGTTCCTCTCCCAAACCTGCACCATAATGCATCCTTCCTTGAGACTCTCTAATCTTTTTGGGAACCTAGAGGGATCTGGGACAAAGCTAGCAGGACTATATGAACTTTCCTTATAGATTTACCCCTTTTGATTCTACTGTTCCTTACCAGCCCCAATGAAGGCTCCACCAGTTGTCAACTATTCTAGCTGGGTTCTTCTAATCAGAATCAAACTACATCTCCCCAGTGTAACAGATACTTACTTCCCATCTCTCCTGATAGAATCTGTCTCTCCTTAGATTTTTGGCCAGCTAGTTTTTAGAGTCATTACTTTTCTATCCCATTCAAAAAATGTCATAAACCTTCAGATTGTTTTGCCTTTTTTCATTTTTGTTGTGAATTTCGAGCATCCTAGCTCCTTTCAGAATTTTATACACTGCATGGAATCCAAAATATTTTTTTAAAAAACTCTTCAGGTAATTTTAAACATTGGGCACACATTGGGAGCAAATAGAGTTATATGGGCCTTAATCTAATTTGTGAGGGAGAAGCCTTCATGGTTTAATTACCTCTTAATATTATTATACTGCAGCACCTGAATGTCGGAGGGCACACATTCAAACCACAGAAAATGCCGATAGTTTTCCCTGCTAGTGGGACAGTTTTAATTTGCTTGTGTGTGTCCTCAGAGCGTAGCAGTCAACAATCAAAACGCTTCTCCTGCTTCTTCTAAACCATAAATTATACCCAGTTTGCCTTTTGGGTCTTTTGTCAACCTTAGATGATTTACTAGAAGATCTTTTTTAAACACATAAGGTATTTTCTTTGAGAGAGATTCTGAGAAATAATTTCCTCATATTATTATAGCTCAATGATAAGAGGTAAGGATTTTAAAAGAAATAATTTTGGCTTCTTCTAGTACCTTGTGGGAGCTGATCTGAACACATGAGTCGGAAGGAATACTCCCTGTCTCTCCCGAGAGATAGCTCAGTGTCAGAGTCATTTATTTGGGGTGTAAGAATCTGGTGTACCAGTGGTTTGATGAGTTCAGAGATTCAAAACTCTCACACTGTCATATCATGTTAATACACAGCTCCCTCCCTCCCGACATCCCACCTCCTCTTAATAATGTGGAGTATGGGGAACACTTTGTACTCTTTGTAAAACGTCCTTTGTGTTCCTTAGGAAAATATGATATAGAAAGAAAGTAAAAATATCTTAGTAAAAGGTAATGATTGACATTCAAGATTTAATAGTTTTCCCTCCTCTGACATCTTGCAAAAGATGTGATCCTACTACATTGGCCTAGTGATACCCCTTGAAGCATCGGAATTTTTTTTTTTTTTTTTGAGACAGGGTCTCGCTTTGTAGTTCAGGCTGGCCCTGAGCTCACTATGGTGCCCAGGCAAGCCGCCATGAACTCAGCAATCCTCCTGTCCCTGCCTCCCGAGTGCTGGGATTACAGGCGTGAGCCACCACGTCCGGCATTGTGGTATGCGGTGTTGATTGTTGGTGGGCGTGTCTCCACGCCCAGCATTATATGTGGTTACCGGGGATCAAACTCAGGTCCTTGCGCTTGCGAGGCAGGCGCCGGAACCACTGAGCTAACCCTCCGGCCCAGCATCGGAATTTTTAAGAGAAGGTCTTTGGGTAAAAGAAAGATACACTGCGCCATCACTTCAGATTGTGGTATTTAAAGGTCATCAGAAAAGCATCTTCCTGATGCATAACATCAATGGCACATTCCTGAAATATGAGCTGATGATATTATACTGTACAAAGCATTGTGTGACAGGTGGAAATAAGAATGTTCATCATCAAATATTTTCTGCTGCTAGTACAAATAGAAAAGATAAGGCTTATGATATTTATTCTTCTGTCGCCAGGTACATGTGAATATTTTGATCAGAGTTTCATCTCTATAAATAGAAATACAACAACCTCACATGGAGATTTTAACAACTGGGAAGGTAAATTTTAGTATTCAGTAATAATAATGAAATGGCTCTGGCATTGAAGTGATACAGAATTTTTTTTTTTTTTTTGAGACATGGTCTCGCTTTGTAGTTCAGGCTGGCCCTGAGCTCACTTTGGTGCCCAGGCAAGCCGCCACAAACTCAGCAATCCTCCTGTCTCTGCCTCCCGAGTGCTGGGATTACAGGCGTGAGCCACCACGTCCGGCATTGTGGTATGTGGTGTTGACTGTTGGTGGGCATGAGTTTCCACGCCCAGCATTATATGTGGTTACCGGGGATCGAACTCAGGACCTTGCACTTGCAAGGCAGGCGCCGGAACCACTGAGCTAACCCTCCGGCCCCAATACAAAAAAATTTTAATTTAAAAAATAAATGGAGGCATGAGATCAGATGTAATTATGTCTTTTCATGGCTCCCTGAATGACATGACATTACTTTCATAAAATTATCTGTAATTAGTTTCATTTTTGCAGTATGACAAATACTTAAAGTTTTAGATCTTCACATATACTTATCTAAGGATTCTAGAAATTCCTCAAAGGAAAGGAACAGTTGTATAGAAAATTGGATAAGTTTAAAGCCAAACATTTTCAGTGTATTTTGCTTGAGTAAAATTAAAAATTCCTTAAGTTCTGCTCTACAAATAATATCATTTATTTCTCCCAGATAAAATTAGGTTGGACATAGCAAAGTTTTGAGATTTCTCATGGCATAAGGGTCATCTGATGAAATTAAAATAGTATTTTTTTCCAGTGAAAAGTGTCTCATTTAAATTCTTTGAATTGAAAAAAAGTTATGTGTATTTTGGCATCTAATTGGGTTTCAATTGTTAAGGATAGTTTCATTCTGAAAACTCTGTAATTCAAAACAGTGTATCCTAATGTCTAAGCACGCCCTCCTATATCTCCACCTCATTCCCAAATTTCCTCTTCAAACTCGGTGAAGACTTCATTTGACTCCTCTGTGATGTCTACTTTCCTTTGCCTGGCTTAGTTTCCAGGATTATCATTATGACCACTTGTTTTTGCATATACCCTCAAATGACCTGTTGCCTTCTTCTTTACTGTTCTTTCCAATAATACCTCAGACTTGACGAACCCCCAGTTTCCCACTCCTTCCACTTCTACGACTCTCTGAACTCTGCTGGAAGAATTATCTATCACACAATCCAGGTGACTGGTTTCAGTTTTGTGATTGTGCCCATAAACTTTAAATGGGTATTCAAATGACAACAGAAAGTAACAGAAAAGATCAGTATTATTTGGAGTCATTTCCTTGTTTTGGACACTAAGAAAGCCAGAGACAGGAAGCTGCTGACTAGGGTCAGGAGAAGACCGTCGTGACACTGGAGCGAGCTCTCTTGGTCTTACAGGTAGTTCTAAGATGATGGCAGCAGTTGGGAGCATCACAGTATCACAGGTAGGATACAGGTGGTTATATTGTGAAGAGTACTTTTTCCCTTATTATTATAGACAAAATTATTTCCTAGACGTTATATTAGACTTTTTATTGTTGTTCAGAATTGGGTTTACATTCACCTTTAGGGCAGTAAGTAAGCCCACTTTCCCTATAATCAGATCTTCTTTGTCCGATTCCTGACATAAAGCGTTCTCTCAGTGAAGATAAAGGAGACTGAAATGACTGATATAGACAAATATGTAACTATGGGAAATGACATCTGCTATCAATGTTATACTCTTTTCCTTGTAGGACACATATATGTCTGCTCATATTCATACCCATAGTGATTGGTAGGATATAATAGCTGTAATTGCTTTGTGAAGGCATGAGAATTAGGTAGGTGTTCTGAGAAGTAATAATGAGGTTTCTTATTGGCATACGTATTTTGTTTCATGTGTTATAGTGGAGACAGAAGTTCTTTTGTAGTTAGGATGTAAATCTAGAGTAGAATCTTTGAATGAAATTTTATATTTTATAACTAAACATTTTCTAAGTCTTTTTCCTCCTCAAAATGTATAAAATTCTGTTACTGATGAATATTATTATTTTAAATGAAATTTGGCCATTGAATGTTTGTGAATACATTTATTAATTTTATTGATGATGGGTGTGAAAACTAAGATGTACGTATTATTTTATCTAGTGTAATTTAAGGGCAAAACACTTTGTTAAAATTGATGATATCTGGAAAAGAGAGGAGAGTCTCCTTAAATTTTAGCAGCGAGAATTAGTCATTCATTTCTATTGGCATGTGGCGTGTCACTTGCACCAATCTTTACTAAATATTTCTCAAACCACCATCTGTTATTGAATTAAAAGTAAGTCTACAGCTAAAGCTAATATCCTAAAAGGCACCTCAGGTAAAGGAAACAAATCAGGTGTCAAAATGCAGCATCAAAGTCTATTACTTGTTCTGAATTCTCACAATAAACAAATATCAAATAAACGCTACTTCCTCTCTTGGCAAAGATTTGTACCCCATAATTACATTGATGCATTTGCTATGTCAGTGGCAGCAGTGAAATTCATAGTATTTTTATGTGAAATGCACTGTTTTATTGCATTAATTCACATTTAATGTGTACACAGTAATAACCATAAAGTATGATAACCGAAGTTATATATTTTCTTCAGAACATTCACTTAGAGAGCTTTCAAAAGAGTCTGAGAAAATTAAAATATCAGTCAGTTTACCTGCAGGATATGGAACAAAAGCAGAGAGCAGTACAATATCTTTTACAAGCCACTCGTTCCTCAGCACATAACATTCTTACTTCTGGCTGATAAAATACAATAGTCATAACTGTATACGTATTTTTTTGGACCATGATACACAAAACAATGGTTCCTCAAGTGAGGGAAAATATACCTCCACCAGTAAAACTGCATTACTTACATGATTTCAAGTAGGAGAGTTGAAGGCGAGAGAAGGCAGAGGAGGGTGCAGTCCCTGAGCCCCTTTGCTGGTAATGGACCTCAGAAAGATGAGGCCCATAAAAGCAGGAAGTCTCAGGTAAGGCATAGTGGAGGCCCAGGGGATGGTGAGAAATAGCAAATGAGCAGCTACCTGGAAAATAGCAGGAATGAAAAATCTTGGGCCTGTGGAAGGCTGCGAATATAAAACAACAGAGTAGGATATAGTGTTCTGAAACTTGTGAATTAGGAAAACCAAGTAATGGCCAAGTTAAATTTAAGGAACACAAAATGGTTCTAGCAATACAGGACACTGATGTCTTTTTTTAAAAATTGCTTCCCGCTACTCTCCTTATATTGATACAAAAGTTAATTGTACCCAATTAAGGCATACTTCGAGTTGTATCCTTCAAGAGGGATCGTGCTAACTGCAGGGCCTACTGATTCCTCCCTTAGTTGAGTTCTTTTGTCTTCATATTTTTCAGTGATTCATTCTTTTATTCATTCAATATTTGAGAAGTCTTTTCATAATAAATAGATGGGTATGACTTCTATGTATCTTTGAATATCTTTGTCCTAATTAAAAAGCTTAGTAGTGGTGTATCTACAATTGGATATGTTTTATCATTGTTTAAAATCACTTTTAAAACTTTTTATCTTTATTGGTACAGTGTATATACACATTGTGACCATGCTCAATATTGGGAATTTGTATCAGTATATGACACAATTTAATTCTCATTTTTTCCCATTCCCCTACCCACTCCACAACCCTCCACCCCCTAAATACATAAGCTTTATTTCCCTTTTTTTATCACCACATTTTTTCTTTACCCCTCATCACTCACTCCTTCACCATATTTCCCTTTGCATATTTTCTATTTCCCAATATCCATCATACATTCTAGAACTTATTAACATCTTCAATTTCTCATCTAGAGAATAGATACAATATTTACACATCTAAAAATACAAGTCGTACATATGTGACTTAAAAACACTTAACCAAAAGGAACTGTGTAACACTATAAATAAAACTTCTTTCATCACCACAGCTTTAGTCAACCTTATCAAAAACAAAGCTAGTTATTTTATTGAGTGTCCCTGTAGAAAAATAATACATGTACAGGTACATACTTTTATAAAAATGTATTTTAAGATCTACATAACTAAACTCTACTCACAACACATATATTTACATGCACATATATATGTAGGTGCTATCTTGTACATTGCATTTTCTCTTAGCTCTGTTTTGGAAATTGACTGACATCAGATCAGACAACATGAGTTGGCATTGGTCACCAAACCTGTCTTCTCTCTTTCCCAAGGTAACTGTGGACTATACTTCCAAATATATAACAGTTATCAACCCAGAACTCCTAGTACCTACGTGTGGTCACTTGAAGGAGTTCTAGGCAGTAGAATGGAAGTGGAAGTTGTATTTGCCACTTCTAAATCGGGTCCATCAAAATTCATGGATGATCCTTTCCACATTTCCCGTCAGCAGGATATTGATTATAGGAGCCAGGTATTGAAGACCATCTAGATGTCTAAAGGAAAGCAGGGCACACATTCTCCTCAGCACTCTGTTGAAAACTAGACTCCTGCATCAGGCTATAATGTGAGCAAAAACCAATTTTACTATGTTAAGACAACGATCTTCTGGGATCAGTATCAACACTTAGTGTTATCAAAAACCTATATGCACAGGGATAACTGTCTTTAATGTCTACAGACCGCTTAATTCATTTTTTTTTTTTGTGAGAACATACCCCTTACTGATAAGCACTTAAATTGCTAGGGGTTTTGTTATTAATGATGCCGTGAATAATCTTACACATGCATCTTTGTCTCTGAGTGTCTCTGTGAGGAAAATTTCCAGCAGAAGGTCTGTGAGTCAAAAATACACCTTTCTCAACAATTTTGACAGCTCTACTAACTTCTTAAATCATCTGTACTGATTTTTTTACAAGCAGTTTTTGAGCATGGCTCATCTTTGACGTGTTCTTGGATACCTGTTAAAAAACTTTTGTTTTTCCCTAAATTAGTTAGTGAAAAACAGACTTTTTATTTGAAATCATCCTTTTGTGTGTCTTAGACCTTTATATTTATTTTTCTGTGTCCGGAGTGGTTGTGTCAATTGTAGATTTCTCTAAAAAGCTATTTGTCTTTCTCATGTTGAGTTATAGCAGAACTATAAGCCACTTAAGAAACATTGTCATCTACTTCTATAGTGTAACTCTTACCATGGGAGATAAATATGTTTGACCAATTTTTGTGAAGTTTAAAAGATATTTATAGTTTTGGAATTCTTACAACAACCATATAAATTATTATTTTTGAACTTTATTGAAAAGGACATAGAGGCTGCAGGGACTTAAATGGCTTGATAAGGTCAAATAGCTTTGTGGTAGAAGAGCTGCATAAGGACCAGAATGTCTACTCTGAGATCATTTACTCTTATCCATGGATTTTCTGTGCATAGCTACTGTATTGCTCACCCAAGGTGCCTAATATCATCATCATCATTGTCCATCATCCATTATGCATCACCAATTTTTACCAAATACCCATATTAACAGTGCCAGGAACACAGTAAAATCGCTTACAAACAACATGTTTAACAGACACAAAAGACATTTAAACATTTCCCCTTTCCTAAGAAAATTCCCAGTGCTAAAATCTACTAGGTGAACTTCTAGTTTCAGGTGCAAAATTTGACCAAACTTGTGAATTCTGCTTCTTTCATTCATAATCCACATAATGGCACAATTTGGGTGTAATTTATATTAAGTGCTGGGAATACAATAAAGGACAGTTAAATTACTGTCCTTGCAGAGCTTAAATTTTTTTGGAGAAATTTTGGAAGGAAAATATAACAAATATATAACAGATATTCAACTCAGAACTCCTTTTCCGTAGTTCTTCACATAGTGCTGTGGAACACTTAGAAAGCAATCAGAAATTGCTTGGAATTTCTGAATGAAAGGTCACTCAAAATATAACATTTGACCAGTATTGGCACGTAAGTAGCTTTCCTGCATAAGGAATTGTAGATATTTTGCTGAAAAGTGAGGTATTATTTTGATAGTAATCACTTACAACAGACAAAAATGTCCTGTGATACATAAAGCTAAATATAATATGATACCAGTACCACCTGCCAACCTGCATTATTCCTTCCTAGCATTTAGAATTTAGAAGGTGATAAAGCATCTTATTTATCATTATATTTTCAGGGTCTGTAGCAATGAAGAAACTCCATAAACTGTAGTTGAATTAACTCAAACTGCATTCACTGAGGTCCTAGAGATTCATATATACTAGTTTTGAGGTTGAACTCACTACTTATATTATTAGCTATATCTTCTGAGGAAATGGCATCAGTTTAGAATGAAAAAAATGAGAGTAAAGGCTAGATCCTAAATCTCCCAATGGTATTTGTGCTTTTTAGTGTCAAACAAAAAATCAGCCACGGCAGAAGATAATTTGACCAGTGACCGACAGCCCTATCCCAACCCCCATCTCATGATGTAAAGCTATGGGGAGAAACTCCTCGTTAGCCAGGACTGTGTCCCTCAGGCTGTGTGCATCTAGGTGGCCGAATGGCTCATTCTCGTGGTGAAATGTGAGTGGGAAGGCAGTGTCACTGCTCACACTTAGGCACTCACCGGCCCAGCTCCCAGCTGGCAGCACCTGCATTTCTTTTCCTGAGGAATTTGTGCTCCAGGGCTTTTCTTGCCCATTCACACAGAGTGGCAACCTCAGGGAGTGGACGCCTTTTTGGAACAGCTCGAAAACATGATTGACAAGGTGGCTGTAAATCTATCTTACTCTTCCCTCCAGTGGGGTGACTCTCACTGATCAGATTTGACCAGCTGGGTCGGTTCTGATTGTCACAGTACTACCTTGCTGGGTATCGGGCCCTAAAGAATTGCTTTCTCTTCCTTGTCTCGGACTTTGCCTCGGGGAATGTGCCTTCACCTTCCAAACTAAATCATTTCCCACTTGATGTATTTTGTTCTCTTGCTTTATTCTCTTTGTTTAATTGGAATGTGTACTAGTCACTTTGCCATTGCTAGGACAAAATACATGATGTGCCTTAGGAAGAGAAGTATATGTTGAGTCGGAGAGTTCAGTGTATGGTTTGATGGTTCAAAGGGAGGATCTTCATGATGAAGGGTTTGGTCAAGGAAAGTCGATAGCAACCAGGAAGCAGAGAGAGAAGGGAGGAGTTGAGGAGGAGAGTCCACCTTTCCAGTCATATACTTGAGACCCCCCTCTTTAGACCAGGTCCCCTTTTTAACAGCACGTTCAGCTACGAACTTGTATAATGATGGGTATAATGTGCTTGTGATCCAACAGTCTTCAAGAGCCCCACCTCTGAACACATGAGACTTTTGCAGGGCATTTTAGATCTACACTATAACAATATAACCACTGGTAGCTTTCTGGAAAGGTGAAAGAAAAGAAAAAAAATTGAAATCTTGTGCATCAAAAACAGCCATCACAATGGTTACAAAAGTGGTGGAAGGACTGGGGAAGTCAAGAAGGGAGAAGACGAGGTAGCGCTTAGAGGTTAGTATCTGAGAAACTTCTACACTCTTTGGGCTGGAGGCAGAAAAGGGAAAGTACTGATTCCTGGAACCCACAAGGGCTGTACCTCTGTCATCAACACCGTCCCCACTGTCGTGCTCCAGGTGTCCTGGGCCACATCTTGCTGATGCTACTGAAATCGCAGCCCATAGCCCATATATATATTCAGTTCTGTGCTGCAGCTCCCATCACGATGGCACTGGTGCAGCCTGGCGTCACCTACCATGGCTTGCCATCATCCCTGCCACTGCCCCTGTCGCAGAGCCGTTGAAGCCAGGTTTCTCGGGTTTTGGGGATTCTGCTGCTGCCACATCCAGAGCCCCGTGAAGGGATTTGGGGAATGGCTCTTCTCTTGCTTTTCCTTTTCTACAAGCAGAGGCTCCTGAGAAACTGACAGGAAAGACTGGGAAGGGCAGGAAAGACTTCAAGCATGGGAACGGAGCTGAGTCTAAAGGCAAATTGCCAACTCCTGCATTTGTCTTGTGTGTTTAGTATGTACCAGGACTGCCCTATCTTACATGATCTAATCTTTTCAACATCCACTGACAGTAGGTTCAGCTGCCAGCCTCACTTGGTAAGTGAGGAAATGGACACAAAGAAACTGAGCAATTTGCCTAAAATTACATATATTTGAGAATGCCTACTCTATACTGTATGGATCTCCCGCACCAAGTTCACCTGTCCTGCCTGGGAAGGGGGCGGAGACAGATGCCGGGACGGGGTGAGTCTTACAGTGTACTATGAACCCCTTTAAGCTCTGCCTCCACTCTTAGATCAGCTTTCAAGGTGGCTCCTTCATGTTGCTGATTTCTTTCCGAGACCACACTGTCATCACTCTGGTATGTTTAGGGAATCCTTTTCTATCAAATCAGTCCAAGCTCGGGTATGGACCAGTCCCTCACTCCCACATCACTATCACTCATATTTAAGTTTCTAGGACTATGATTTAGTTGTTCTTTGACATGTCAGGTTCCTGACAGAAGATAATCCTGTCCTCACACGTGCTAAAATAGCAGGAAGCTTCTTGTATCCTGATCACATCCGAACACATAGCTGCTCCTTTTAACCGATCTGGAATCCTACTCTGACTTTGTTATGCATTCCCTGTAGATAGAAAAACAGATGATCTGTACCAGCAAACAAGGAGAGGAGCACATGTCTACAGTTACTCTTGTTTTCTTCTATTGTTTTTTGCCTGCTGTACATGTCATACCAGATTCCCAACCCCTTCCTGATCTCTGCCATAGGAGATGAGATTAATACTTCTACTTGTGTGATCCTCTTCAAGTGGTTTCTGGCAGCTCTTGCCAAAATCTAGACATTTAAAGAGCATGACATGAATCTACTTTCCAGGATAATGATAGTCATATTTTCAAGCAGTTTATCAACATCTCCTCTGCTTCTCAAACAGTTTCTTAACTCTCATTGGGGTTTATTAGTCTTCCTTATTCTCACCCGATTAAATTTGTTGATAGTTGCCTCCAAGATTATATTGACAGATATTCCTCCTTACAGTTTAACAGCAATATTTTGCAGCGTCTGCGCTGACATGATAAGACAAATGGAAAGAGTGAATGTATCACACAATATAGATCTGATCATCTCTCTTGTTCCTTATTTATTTTTGCTGTGATTGGGAGCCAAATGAACAAGGTGACATTTGGTTTTAGTAAGAGAGCTCTATTAGTTGTGATTTATGATTTTATACTTTTGAAAGTAAACACAATAAAAGTAAAGATAAAACTTAGCTAGTGTAATTTGTAGAGCCACTATATTTTATGAGGTAATTGTTTTAGGGTGTGTTGTGACTGGCACAGACTAAAATGGTGTGGAAAGAAAAAATAAGATTCTTTTCAAAGCCTATTTGTGCTCAGATGTAATTGCTTTTTTAAAAAACCTGGAAATTCTGAGAAGTAGGAAATACGTAAGACTTGCAGAATGAGCAAACAGTTCAGGTTTAGTAGATATGCTTTTACTAGATCACTGATAATTTCCATAAAGATGCAAGGAAACAAGTTGTAGTAGAATAACAGGAAGTCTTCAGCTATTCTTTGTGGTCATATAGTCGCTTTGGGTTGCAGTACCCCAGAATACATATGAGGCTACCTGTAAAATCAGGTCACTAAGGCAGCAATAGTAAGGCAGCGGTATTAAGTCTCTACCCTCTCTTGGTTTTTGCATGTGGGCTTCTGCAGAACATGTATGAAAGGGTTGATTTCCTATTAAACACCAAAAACACCCTGCAGATAGAGTTGAGAGATACATTTGGGCCCCTTCAGCATTTGCCTTTTTCTGGAGTGCAGATCTGTACCCACGTGAGTAATGCTGGTGTCTCTGGTAGACCCAAGTCTGTAGCAACTGTGTTTAGAAAATTGGACAATTATGATAATGGGTAGGAAGGAGGGACTTCTGCATTCCTTTCTTAGGATCAGGGAATCCCTTTCCTTCCAATGTAAAAGATTTAAAATGATTTGATTTTTTTTTAAAAAGCTACCATTTGGCATTGCATGGATTTTCTGTGTTCAAACATGATGTGAGTTCCATATGCCCAGAATTTTTTTCTATTTTACTCACAGTTGTATTTCCAATGTCTAAAGTAGTGACAGGCTCACGCAAGGTCTCCTGTTAATATCTGTGGAAGAAATTACTAAAAATGGAGCAATGATTATACTTAATGTTATTGGCTACAGGCAAAATAGGAATGTATAAGGTAACATGGTAAATTGAAGAATGTGTGCTCTGACTGGATTTAGCAGAGATCAGAACCATTTATAATTGCCTTCCTTGTAAGTATGCTGAGAAGATTATTTAATTGGTGCTTTTAAGTACTAGAGAGATATTATTGAGTTAGCTAAGCTCATGGGGGTATAAAAATTGCAAGCCTTCTTCACTCTTAAAGTAGTGATAATCACATTGTTACTATAATACATTTTCCTTGATATTCACTCTTTCTCCACTGCTCCCCTCCCCCTGTTCTCGCTTGTGATTCCAGCTGACAGTGGGTTAGAAGGCCATCCTGGGGCAGGAGATTTAGATCAGTGGTTCCGGTGCCTGCCTAGCAAGTGCAAGGTCTTTGGTTTGATCCTCGTACAGCAATGCCATGCATGGTGGCTCACACCTATCTGCAATCAGTACCACGTACCACAGTGCTGGGCTTAGTGGCTCAAACCTGTAATCCCAGTACTCAGGAGGCAGAGGCAGAGAATTGCTTAGTTCGAGGCTTGCTTGGGCCACATAGTGAGCTCAGGGCCAGCCTGAACTACAAAGCGAGACCCTGTCTCAAAAACAAACAACAAAAAAACACACCAGTGCCAGAGGGAAGATAAAGGGAATGAAACAGAGGAAGCCATAGCCTAGAACACACATTCAGGGGCCCCACACGGACACCCACATGATCTGGAGCACTCCCCGAGAGAGGCTTCACTGCAGGGACCAGAAGGGCGATACAGTGGACAGTGAGGGCTTGGGGGTGTTGGAAGTCTCAGTAGGCAACTCCTGTCTCCATTCAGAATCTCCAGGGGTGGTGCACAGCCATCCTTGCCATGCCTCCACGCCAAAGATCAAAGACATTTTTTCTCGAAAGAGCCACCAGCACTGGGCCCGAACGTGTGCAGTGTCAACGTGGACCTGGTATGCGGAAGCTCTTTCCAAGCTGACGCTTGTATGACGGGCTCCAGCGTGATCACAGACGCCTCCCAAAATGCTGACTCTGAGCAGCTGAGTGTTGAGTTTCAACCAAGACGTCACTGCTGCCAGCAGGCTTCTGACACTAACGCCTAGACTGTGGCCTCGGGATCGCTAACTTCAAGTGCACCCTGAAACCTGTTCCTAGAAAAATATCTGTGTCTAACTGTACCTGAGGTAGATCCTTCTGTCTTCCTGAGTGAGTGAAAGTGTCCACAGATCACGTCTCTCTGCTTGGTTCCGGCACGGAAAGGGCTGGTGGGGTGTGGGTCATCACCCACAACAGCGTCCTGGGGTAGGACGCCAAGGAACTTGAAGAGAGGGTTGTGTCAACAGGAGCTGTGTAAAAGCTATTCCAGACATGTGGAAAAGGTACTCCATTTTTAAACAGAAGCCAAAACGCCAACCTTATTTTTAGAGGAAGTGTATCGGTCATTTTAGCCTCACATTCTTGGCAGTTGCTGAAACTGTCTTTCCTGTATGTGACAAGAGCAAAAACTCCTCTGAACCCAAAACATGTCTCGCTTTCAGGAGGGGCCTGTCCTGTCTCCACCGCCACCTTCCCCAGTGCACTGCCACCTGGTGCTGCTCCTGAGTGTAAGACAGAGCCTGGGTGCTAGGACGGGAGCTTTGATTCTTGCATTCCTATCTTTACTGAGGGTGCGCTTCACCTCCAGTAAGAGAACTAGGGTTGGAGAGGGTGGTAAAATTTTAGCACTGTCCTGGTATTCTTGTAAATAGCCGCTGCTTCAAAAACTGCTACAAAGAACCTCCAGCTGTGCTATATTACCAATGAATTATAAATCATATGTTTACTAAACAGGCTCAGAAACTCAGAGACAAATAGAGAAATAAAAAAGTAAACATTAACTGAGCTTCTTCCTACTCTAACTTCTCAACTACTAACCTCAACTTTTTTTTTTTTTTTTTTTTTTTGAGACAGGGTCTCACTTTGTAGTTCAGGCTGGCCCTGAGCTCACTATGTAGCCCAGGCAAGCCTCGAACTCAGCAATCCTCCTGTCTCTGCCTCCCGAGTGCTGGGATTACAAGCATGAGCCACCATACCCGGCACTAACCTCAACTTTTAAGAGCAAAAAGTTCACACAGATGTGATATATAGATGGTCCTGTTTCTGATGATTCAACTTACAGTTTTTCAGCTCTAAAGCTGTGTGAAAGAGATACACATTCAATAGACACCGTGGTTCAAATTTTGAATTTTGATTTGTTCACAGGGTCCCTTATGACATACACTGCTCTCAGTATGCTGGAAAGCGACAGAGAGCCACAGCTCCCCGGCGGGCCTGCCTTCTGCAGAGCAAACAACCTGCGCTCTACCGTGCACAGTGTTGCTAAGCTAGGGTGTTTGGTAGGTCAGGTGGGACAGGTGCAGAGTTCACTTAAGATACTTTCAAGGTGGACTTACCCTGTGCAACTCCTTGAGGTGCGGATGTATCCACCTATGTAATAATCATCTCTATAATCACTGAGGACATAGTTTAAAATAAATTTTAAGGATCATGACTTGAGCCTTTAGCCTTTAGCATCTGTAGAGTTTAAGATCTGGTAATGTGAAAAAGAAAAAAAAGGTCTTGTTTTCAGAAGCCTGAATGTGAATGAAAAGTTAACTCTATGTTGTTTCTTTTTGGAGAAGGGAATCACAGCAAGGGCCCCTGCATAAGAGTGGCAGAGCATTTACATATGTTTATATTTTCATAACAAAAAAAGATGAGCAATGGCCTTCTGTAGTATTTTCATAAGAATTACTCAATATATATATTTTTCAGATGTTTGCTTCCCGTGTCTTTCCAAAATTCCTTGCTTATCATGCTATAACCCTGTTCAAGGACTTCAGAGTCTCTGTAAATACAAAAGTCCAGGACTTAAACTGAAACACCAGTCTGACACCAACTGCTTCGGTTTTTCTTTCTGTATATATGTCCCTTTACCAGCCCTACGTTAGCGCTCAGCTTTGGTCAGACAACGCAGATACTGTCCTCTGCTCAGTACACTCCCATTTCTGTTCCTGACCCCATTTAAAATGTCTCTGTGAGTTTTTAGGACTCTAAATATGTGAGCAAAACAGAGAAATAGCTTTGGGAGGCCTAACAGAGTAGGTCTGATTCTGTCCACCACCCCAGGTACAGGAACACGACAAGTTGCTTCATTGGCCAGACCTTAATTCCTCACCTGTGAATGGAAATAATAGTGATTCATAATGCTGAGATCATACATATCAAGTGTTTAGTAAATGGTCTTTGATACAGTGCTTAATAAATCCTAATTCACCTCCTCTGTAAATTGCTTTGGATTTAGAATATATTCCACCTTAGCTCTGAAGAACACTCGCCTACCTCCCCCTCTCACTTATACTAGTGATAATTTCTCCACTTATGTTGTCTTAGGGCACTTCTTGTCAGGCACATTCATTTCCCTTAAGACAATTTTCTTAAAAAAAAAAAACTTGGGATCTTTAAGTGACAAAAAGCATGTAAAGTGCTTCACACAAGACTTGACACCTAGTAAGTGCTCTATAAATATTTCTGTGGCTGCTGCTTCTATTGCAAAGGCAACAGTCACTCATATTCCTTTGGTGACAGGGCCTCACTGATAGGTTATAAAATGGATTATATGTGTTCCTTAAAAAGAGAAGTAAAGAGCAGTGTTTAAGGGTGTACCTTTCCAGATTGCCTAGATTGAAGTGTCAGCCTTGTACTGTCCTACTTGTGCCCTTTTGGCAAGTTACTTCACCACTCTTGACTCAAAATGTCCCTATCGGTGACCCATTCCATAGCATTATTAGGAGAATTAAAATGCGCTATATGATTAAAAGAACTATGTTTGCATTGACTATTGCTGAGTTTTAAAGCCTTTTCTTTTCTGACACACTAGGTATTTTAAATCTCCTAAGGACAACCTTTTATATTTCTATTAATCTTACCATTTCATTAGTACAAGAGGAAGCAACAGCTGGTATAAGGCATATCCAGTGCAATGCCTGAAGTACTGTGACAGCTCTATCATAGTTCACTTCCCCTTTACCCACCCATCATAACTAGTTAGTCCTCCTAGAAATTGTTCTAGAACATTTTTAAAGTGAATAAATAAATATTGATTTTTCCTTACACAAGGAGCATCATTAAGCATAAAGCATTATTCCATGGAAATTTGATTTGATGAAATTATGTCATCTTCATTTTATTACTAACCACATTCACTATATCCTGATGGGCCCCAAACCACCATATTTTGTACTGGGACCCTTAACTGAAATCTAATACTGTACTTAATCAGATGTGTGAATTTTCTTTTAGCTTCACTTCCATTTCCCTCCCTGCAGTCTGGTTTTTTTTTCTTCTACTGCTGACTCATATCCACATTTAAATCATTGAACTGTCACTAAATAGAAAAATAGCTTCTCTTCACAAAAAGGCTAGCTTGAATTGTTCTCAGATGCTTCCATCTGCAACATTTTCAGCATTTCATGGATAAAACTGTGAAATCAATACAGGATAAGCAGTGTCATTCTTTGTTCTTTTGATCTTAAAGTCATCACCGTTTTAACATATGTGATGTAAATTACTGCCTACTTAAGCCCCAAGAGTGGTGTGTACAGGGTAACTAAAACACAAATTGTTAGGTTCATTCCTCTGACTTTTATGTCAGCAAGATTAAAGAAAGCAGTATGGTAGGACTTAATCCACGACTGAGGTTCAAATGCTGGCCTTCCTACCTAGAAACTGCAATGAAGATCAGGTAACTAAGCCTCTTAGACTCCACTGATATGTCTGCGAAGTGGGGATTATAATGTTCCGACTACCTAAAGTCATTGTGGCATCACTAAGATTACATGCATGTGTAATGTATAAAAAACGTTTATTAGTCATGATAGTTTAGTGTTATCCAAGTAAATTGCTTGTCATTATGATTAAATGATGAAAGAAAACAAACCACTCCAATGCAATAGATCTTCAGTGAGGTTCTGCCTCTAGTTTGACTTGCTAAAACCCCAGGTGTAAACTGGAAGTCCACAAGCCAGAGGTTTACTGGCAAGTTGTCAGGGTTAGCGCCGATAGGCAAATGAAGGAAGGAAGACCAGATAAATGGGGCTCCAATGTGGTGTCTTCATAATTTAATAGACAGATAAAAATGCTGTGAACAAAGCAGTGCTGTAAAATGGCAAAAAATAAACTATGAACTTTTCCAAACAGTTTATCATAAAATTTGGTAATTTGACTTCATTGGTAATATTGTTTACTAAGTTTCTCATCTCTTGAATTAATACTTAGGTAAGAGATGTATGAATATTATTATGATACAGTAAAATGTTAATGGCAGAATCTAGGAGGAACCTTTATAGGAGATCAGTATATTATTCTTTTATCATCTGTATATTAGAAATTTTTCAGAATAGAATTTGTGGGAATAAGGACTCTTATTGTCTCTTAGTTGGGGTATGTTAAAGAGTGGGATTAGGACAACTTTGGCTGAAAAAAGAAATAATCTGTGTTCCTATTAGTTCTTTTGAGAATAGTGGATGCAGGAATGTCATGTTTCAAAGATATTTTGGAAAGAGGCAGTGAGAGAAGATAGAAAGAAAGTCTGGAGATTAAAATTTATAAGAGCCAGGATATAGTTCAGTGGTGCTGCCACCTACCTGGCAAGTATAAAGTCCTGAGTTTGGTCCCTGGTTCTGCAAAAAATAAAAATAAAAAATAAATAAAATATATAAGGAGCTTAATGATTATTGGTTCTAACTTGCTTATTTTAATGATGAAGAAAATCAGATCAGGGAGTTAGAATAACTTGTCCAGGCTCAGTGGTTCCAGCCCCTGCCTCGCAAGCACAAGGTCCTGAGTTCTATTCCGGTGAACACATACAATGCTGGGCATGGAGACTCACGCCCACCAGCCATCAATACCACACACCACAGTGCCGGGCGTGGTGGCTCACGCCTGTCATCCCAGCACTCGGGAGGCAGAGACAGGAGGATTGCTGAGTTCGAGGCTTGCCTGGGCTACATAGTGAGCTCAGAGCCAGCCTGAACTAAAACTGAGACCCTGTCTCAAAAAAAAAAAAAAAGAATAACTTGTTCAAAATTATCAAAATAAGGAATTTTGCACCTCGGACCTATCATACTAAATTCTTCAAAGTGTTCAAGGAAGACAAAGCCTGGCAAAGCTTTCTGAGTAATTTGGTTTTGAGAAAAAGTTTAAATAGTTGAATAAATATTTGATTACTTATTCAGGCATTATCATTTTGAACCAAATTTGTTACCATATTAAATAAGAAGTCACACAGAAATGAATAATGGGCCCTAGAACAAGTAAGTTCTGATAGATTTTTTTTTTTTTTTGAGATAGGGTCTCGGTTTTAGTTCAGGCTGGCCCTCAGCTCACTATGTAGCCCAGGCAAGCCTCGAACTCAGCAATCCTCCTACCTCTGCCTCCCGAGTGCTGGGATGACAGGCGTGAGCCACCACGCCCGGCACTGTGGTGTGTGGTATTGATGGCTGGTGGGCGTGAGTCTCTATGCCCAGCATTGTATGTGGTTACCGGGATCGAACTCAGGACCTTGCGCTTGCGAGGCAGGCGCTGGAACCACGGAGCTAAATCTCTGGCCCAGAAAGATTTTTTAAATGTAGAATTAGATGGAAGTTTGAGGGGATGCCCACCTGGATATAGCTCGTGGGAGGCTACATCCAAAACGTGGGCAGTAGTGGTAGGGGCCACGGCAAAGATGGGAGAGAGTTACAAGGCAGCTGACACAGAAATAAGGAGATGGAGAACTTTATTTTCCAGTAATCTCACTGTACCTCAGAACCTGATTTCACCTTGAAAAGCTAACGGGAAATGGTGGAGTTCTTCAGAGAACTTGTGAGGAAACTTTGCTGGACTCTCTCAGGAGCAGCATTAGGCATAAAGCCTGGATATAGAATAGGCTGTTTTCCTTTGATTATTCTACTCTTAACGGGCAACAAGTTGGTTTTTGTTTTTGTTTTTGCCATTTCCTTAGCCTGGTAGTCTTCACGTTTGTATTCGGCCGCGAAGTCCCTTTTTCCCATGGTGCTGTACTTGCAAGCTTTGCATGTAAAACACACCACTGAAGTAGTTCTACTTGGGTAAGACAAGCTGGGGTTGGAGCACGTACCCTAAGCATGTCCATTTTTAAAGAACTGAATGCTCAGAACTCTGGCAAATAGGGTTAGAACAGCACTGCCTTGGAAAAATAGGAAACATCATGTGGTCATCTCAGGCCAGTAGCAAAGCAACAACAGTGTTACTTAGGAATGTGGAGCTCACTACGTACGTAAGGTTATCAGCTGGACCTCTTCTATTCTTCCAGAACAGGTGGAATCTGATGATAAGCTCAAAGAGTGTTGTTTCCCTCCAAAGCTATGAGGCCAAACTGATACTCAAAATACATACTCAAATAACTTCCAAAATCTGCTCTGATGTGGAAATAAGCAGTCACTACATTACAGAGGGACAGGAGCATCTTCCACAACTTTTTTAGGTGACTGACCTCAGAGCCTCTCCTGTTTCTTCACAGGGAGCTATTATGTATTGTTATTATTTTCCATTTATGAGTTAACTCAGAAAAGCCACGTGTTGTCAAATGAGTGTCCTCATCAACCCTGTCTCTTGATGATTCATATCCTCTTCCCTTTTGAAAATATATTAGTAAATGTCCTACTTCCTTTGCTATTGTATGGGTTTTTGCACATTCCCTTTCTCTTTTGTTACATTTTGACTCCTACCTATAATTTCAAAATATGTAAGTGGACTGAAAGGTTAAGTATTGCCTAGAGTACTTCCGTCATATCAACCTCAAAATGACTCACTGAGACAATAGAATGTTATTTCTAGTACTTTTGTTGTTTTATATCTGATAATTTTTGATGGAATAAACCAGCTGTCAATTTTATTTTTCATTATTGGACTACTGCTGGGACATCTGCTCCATGCTTGTTATTACCAAATTACTCTGCTTACTCTTGAAGCTGGACCAAATTCTTCAGGTTGAACTTCGGAAGTTCTGTTTGAATGTTCTCGCATCATGGTGGCCGATTCCCCTTTATCAGGGAAAGAATGGAAGGAAAGGGGAGAGAGTGAGGGAAGGGCAGGGCGTGGAGGACAGGAGGGAGCAGAGAGGGAGGGAGGGAGGGAGAAGAAAAGCACCAAGTGGAAGTTTCTTGGTTGCACATACACCAAGGAAAGCAATGGCACAACATTTTTTTTTTTCTTGTCCTAAGCAGTTAACAGTGACCGTTCAGAAAGTATTTTGAAAAGATTTTATTCCTTTTAAAGAATGATTTTAATCAGTGGTAGAATTTAAGATTTTGTAACAGAAAAGTGCTATCACTAATTGAAATACAGTTGGAAGAGGAAGCAATTTAATGAGCAGTTACACCGTATGCTCAGAGAAAGTATTGGAGAATGGAAATCCATAATAGTGTAAAATGGAAAAATCTAACTGTGCTTGAGATATTGTATTGAAAAGCAATCCAAGAGGTCGTAAATCATGTAAATACAGTTAATACTGTGCTAGTCACATAATATGCACTATGATATAGAAACTCTATTTGCATGTATGTATTTGATAAAGTTTTGTTTTATATGAATGATTTTCAAATTTCCATTGCCATAGGTTGCAGATTTTTACTGTTTTGTGATGTCTAATATTAAAAGCACTGGTATTCCATAGCTAACATAATAAAACCCCCCATTCCTATTAGAATTTATTCATAATTTCCATCCTGTGCAGTTTTAGCAGAGTTGTAAGCCACAGTGCCTTGCCACACAAAGGACACACCCACACACAAACCAGGACCACGCTGACTTTTCTCTGCTGCTTCGCCGGATGAAATATGTGGATCGGATGCATTCCAGAGGCAGCCTGCTGCAGCTGTGTGGCAGCCCCCACGGCAATCTGCAAATCCTTTGATACCTCTCCTTTCAAAAGATGGAAGCTCAGTCCTTTCTCTTTGAATTTGAGCCAGACTTAGTGACTTGCTTCTAAAGAACAGAATGGGTTATTTCTAGGGCGCTCCCAAATCCGGGTCCCAGAAAGGCCCCAGTGTCTATGTAGCTTGTCCCCCTCCTGCACCGTGTCTCCCTCTCTTCCCGGCCCTTCTTGCATCTCTCATTCTATGGGGCATCAGCAGCCTGAGGTGAGGACACTCGACAGACCGTAAGAGGCAGCCTGGAGGAAACCCAAGGCTCTTGCTGGCTGCTGGCACCAACTTGACAGCTGGGTAAATGAACCACCCGGGAGGGATCAGCTGGCCCTGCGTAAACCTCCAGACGACCACAGAAGTGGCCAGTGTCTTACAGGGATCTCCTGAGAGAGCCTGAGCCAGAGACACTCAGACTCTTCCTAAATTAGTAACCACTGAATCTATGAGGTATCGTGTATTTATTATCATGTGAAGGCACTAAGTTTAGTAGTAATCTATTAAACAGCAGTAGTCAACTAACTCACATTAACAAGACTTTCTGAAGCTCCTTGGCTTTTCTTCGCTTGTTTGGTTTTGTTGAGCAGTAAAATTTTAAGTAAAAATATTGTTTCACTGTGGAGTTTTACAAAACCCAGTTTCATATACCTTCGTATTTCACATAAAGTCAGCTAAAAGATTACACTTCATCACCGATATAGTGCCATCAAATGTACTTATCATGAACATGCAATGTGAGGAGTATTCCAAGGCTCTACACCAATTCTTTCCTACATGTCACTTATAAATAATGATGTGATCACGAATTATAAAGGATAAAAGTGAAAACTTCTAAATTAAATGCCTGGTTATTAGAATGATATTCAATACAGATTTAATTGTTGCATACTTGTTAATTTATCTCACAGAAATGAACATTTCAGATATACACTATTGTATAAACTTAACCTTAGCAAGTTACTGTTATGTTGCTTTTTTTTCTTTATTTATTTGTACAAACTGGTAAAAAATTCAAGGACAAAAGAAATTTACATACAGGGCCGGAGGATTAGATCAGTGGTTCCGGCGCCTGCCTTGCAAGCGCAAGGTCCTGAGTTCGATCCCCGGTGACCACATATAATGCTGGGCGTGGAGGCACGCCCACCAACAATCCACACCGCATACCACAGTGCCGGACGTGGTGGCTCACGCCTGTCATCCCAGCACTCGGGAGGCAGAGACAGGAGGATTGCTGAGTTCGCGGCGGCTTGCCTGGGCACCATAGTGAGCTCAGGGCCAGCCTGAACTACAAAGCGAGACCCTATCTCCAAAAAGCACAAAAAAAAAAAAAAAAAGAAAAAGAAATTTACATACAATGAAAACACATGGCTATTATTTGAAATTGAATAATTTTATTTATATGTTAAGAACAACAGCATGAAGGAAGAGCTTTAGCTAAGCATGTCTAATGAAAAAGAATTTGTTTACTGTATTAATTTTAAGCAGTTAATAAGTCAGTAACACATACCTATTTTTGAAGAAAAAATTTGGAAAGAATTTTTGAGAAAAAGGCACTTCTGTATAACTGTCAAATGTCTTGACACTGAGATGAGAGGAATAAATGAACATACTAGTATGTTTAACCATTTTTACTTTCTGGCAAAAGAGCAGTGTATTTATCATTTTAAAAGGCAAAGTAAAAGACTTGGCCAATTTCTGAAAGATTGGTTTCTTTTATCAACTTTAATTTTTTAAAACTGTTCAGGAGGAAAAGTTCATTTTGGCTCATAGGCTTAAAAGTTTTCACACTTCATTTCTCTCGCCCCTGCTGCTCTGGCCTTGCAGCAGCACATGTAAATACCAATTTTTAATTATTGTGTGTATGAGAAGTAAAGCTCGCTTTTAAGATATATATCAAAAATATGCACTATTTTTAACACTTTTAAACCTCAAGACAGAATAATCTAAATGTTGTTATTCTAATATTGATTCCAAGACAAATAGAATGCAAGCATCAATTGACATTTTATCTCCATAAGGAAAGTACCACAGCAGTGGTTGTTCAGGGCTTGCCTGCACTTCAAAAGGGAGTTCCTCACACTGCCAGCAGAGGATCTCCCCTCTGAGACTCACCCTGCCATGTTGACAATGCAACACTGCTTATCACATCTATCTCTGTATCTTGGTCTTCTGTATATGATTTCAGTTAAATAAAGTCTGCTTTGGGGAAGAATGGAAAATTATAGTGATGACTTTAAGAATATGTATGCAAAATGTAAAAGCAAATCACAATCTCAATCTCCAACTTACATTTTTCTCTAAGTTAGAGTTAGCTAAGCAATGGCCTTGTTTATAACCCTCTTTTAAAAATCTGCATTTTCTGTGGTTTTTGACTATTTCAAATTGGATTTACGCTAGCACAATGTAACCATTCTCAGGTAAACAAAAGCTAACTCATCTTGAAGTGCATACTTGTCAGTGAATTAAATGTATAATACATATATAAAATTCTCTAAAAACTTACCTTTCAAGTTTTGACATTATGTTACTTTGTGGGGTTTTTTTTATGGTTTTCTTCTATTGGGGGTTCAAAGTAATGTAGTTTGATATGTCAAATAGCTTGAACTGAAGGAGATTGGACAGACCTCAGGAAGGATTTTTCTCTCTTCTCTTTCTCCCTCTCCCCATTTCCTCCAAGCAGGTCATAAAAACTAGGGTTTCTTTTTCCCAAAGCAAGAAACAAAACCTAGGAAAGTCTCTGATCTCTTTCCTTTACTCTGAGGGTTCTCATGTGACAAGTATCCTGCACCTCACCCAGGAGAAGGGTGTTTTACAGAGCTAAAGAATTTGAACAAACAAGTATTACTGAGTTTCTCCATCAGTTACCACTAGGCCTTACCCTTTGTCCAGACATATTTCTCTACAAGTTACCACTTCTCTCATCACATAGTGAGAAGCTGTTTTCCCTGGGTCTTTGGGGCTGCATGTCTGAAGGAAAGCTCTGTTGCATAAAGCATTGTTCAGTGTGTTTGTTATTCTTTTTTCCTGCTAACTTGTCTTCTACTATTACAATGTTGGCCATAACCCTGGTGATAGATGAGGAAGAAAGATTACTTTGTATCTCCTTTACATTTCCATGTGTCAAAGGGAAAATGAGAAATAAGTAGTTTAGCTATTTTTTTTTTTTGAGACAGGATCTCACTTTGTAGTTCAGGCTGGCCCTGAGCTCACTATGTAGCTCAGGCAAGCCTCAAACTCAGCAATCCTCCTGCCTCTGCCTCCCGAGTGATGGGATTATAGGCATGAGCCACCACGCCTGGCTAAAATGTAAATCTTTTAAGAGTCTACACAGTTAATGCTACTTTAAAATGCAAATCTTTTGTAACATTATAGTTCAGTTTACTCTTATCTTTTGTGGTATTTGTGTATTTATGTGTGTGCTTAATGCATGTATTGTATGATCCATTATAATTTTTATTTTAAAGGGCAATGTTTTTTAAATAAATAAGAGAAGAATATATGATTATTTATATGTTCTCACATGTTTAGCATTTGTGCTCTTCTTTTCCTTCCTGTCAACCAAAGTTTTTATCTATTTCTTTCAATATGAAGAACACTTACTGTTTCCCAAGTGCTGGTCTGCTGTTGCTTAGTTCTTTTAGTTTTTATTTATCTAAAAATATCTTTTTTTCACCTAGATAGAAAATTTAAAATTCACTGGAACTTTTTTGTTTCAATGCTTGAAAATGTCATTCCATTGCGTTTTTACTCCATTATTTCTGATGAGAAGCTGTTATACATCCGTTGTACACAATTGGATTTTTTTCACAATTTTTTGATACTATTTTCAAGTTTTCATCTTTATCTTTGGTTTTCATCAGCCTAATTATACCATGTTAGGATGTGGGTTTTTTGTTTGTTTGTTTTGTTTGTTTGTTTTTGAGACAGGGTCTCGCTTTGTAGTTCAGGCAGGCTCTGAGCTCACTATGGAGCCCAGGCAAGCCTCGAACTCAGCAATCCTCCTGTCTCTGCCTCCCGAGTGCTGGGATTACAGGCGTGCGCCACCACTCCCGGCTATGGTTTTCTTCTTAGTTGTCCTATTTGTTGTTCTCTTAGTCTTTTGGCTTTATAAGTTGCTTTTCGCAAAATTCATGAGAAATCTGACTAGTATTTTAAAAATATTACTTAGTGCCTTTTTCATATTTTAAATTTCTCTATCCCTGTCTCTCTGTCTCAATCTTTCTTGCCCTTTTCTTTTCTTTCTTTTCAAGTTTCCAGTTGTTTGATCTGTAACTTGTAATACTGCTTCACAAATATTAACATAATTTTGTTTTTCTTTCTTCTTCAAATTCCACTATGGCATATTGACCTCATTAAATTCAATGATCTGATGTTGTCAACCTATAATTAAAACTATCAAATTTTTTCATATGTAATTTAAAATTCTATAATTTCTATTTGTTTAATAGTTGTAGTTTCCATTTCTCTTCTGAGATATTCATCTATTATCATTTTTCTGTAAAATATTTATAAAAGCTGCTTTGAAATCCTTCTTTGCTAATTCTAACAACTGTGCATTTCATGTTGATTTTTATATATTATACTTTTTTCTTAACACACACAAGTCACCCCCCCACCTGTGTGCGCGTGCACACAGGCTTGATCATTTTAATGTGGTGGGCTGAAAACCGAACCAAAATAAACCTTTGCTTTTTTATACTGTGACTTCATATCCAGCACACAGTTACATGCTAGGCTTTATGAATCCTTAATTACAGGGAATTTAAATTTTGTTTGCTTTCTTAGAGAATTTGGCTTTCTTATGGCTGACCGCTCAATCACTGGTGGATGCTTTCCTTTTTGTCAGATATGGACTTATTCTTTATGAGTCCTTTATTTATATGTAGTTTTTTTTTCTTATCTTAGGTCATACTTTACTCTTGAACATGGTCCTTTCCTTACAATATAATTTCTCTGAACCTCAACTGAATGGCATCTTGAATAGGTTGCCATCCAATGACTTTCGGCTCTGTGTGCCCTGCGGTATTACTGTTCAGCTCTGAGCTCTGAAGAGCCACCATGCGCTAGGCTCTGTGAAGTCTTGCCTGTACTTGTACCATCCAGTCCTTTGCCAAAGACTCCTAATCAGCTCTCCACACTGCTTTAGTCCTCTCTAGATAGCTCTGGCCTCAGATGTCTCAGCAGCCTGGATCACTAGTCTCTTTCCCTTAAATTCAATGAGTTTAACAACCCCAATAGGTCCACTTTCACACCAATAGGAAAACTAAGGTACCATCGGGGTGATTTTGGAGCTCATTATATTGTACTTTTTTCAATGACCATGGTTTACCCAGTTTATGATTTGATTCCTCCAAATGAAGGCTTCACATATTATCTCCTATTTTATAGTTGCTTTTTTCCAAAGCTCATGTCTAGTACCAGTTACACTGTCATAGTTAAAAGTTGATGTTATTTTTAAGCCAGTTTTCTGTGATGTTTATATACATATTTTCTTAACAGCAAAATTGGACAGCATGATGAGGTATTTTAAATAACCTTCTAAAGAAATAAATAAAAAGTTAATACTTTACATGTCACATGTGCATACAATATATATTACAAAAGAACTCTGTCCTTTTGCATAATAAGGATTAACTCTAGTTTAATAAAATCATATTAAGATACTATGTTCCAAAATCTGATTAATTCCAATATTTTGTATTTTTACATATACAAAAGAATATATTAAAAATTCCATATATTTATGTTCTACATGAAGCATTATATTTTAAAATGTTCTATCTTTCCTTAGAAAAAAGAAAGATTATTTTTCTGTTTCAGCAAATCATATCTACTTAACATTTAGAAATCATAACTAATTTTGGTAGTGACTTTTAGTAAAGATAGATAAAGTTAAACTAACCAAATCAATTTCTACCAGAACTTCACTTTCAGTGTAAAGAAACTCACTAAATCATTTTGTCATTAATTCTTCTTTATTCATATAGTAATAATCTACCAAAAGCTTAAACATATACTAAGAGACAGGATGCAATATTTCAGATATTTTAATAAAAATATAAGTAGGAATATTATTTGAAGGGGCTTTAAAAATATTTACCATATACTTTGGTGATTATAGCTAAGAGCTTTGCACAATTCATCTTGTCAATGTGGACATGTTAATGAATTTAAATGTATTAATTTTCCTCTAGCGTTTAAAATTTATTATTGTCTTGATTTGGCAGTAAGAAGTTAAAAGGGGTTCGAAGCCCAACTGAAATGATTTTTAAGTGCTTTGGGAATTATGAGTTATATTCATTTTAATATTATCAGGTCCTTTTAAAGGTTCCATGTTGCCAATGTTGAAATTTTTAAATAGAATTTCCTTTGATTAATGCTTTTAGTGAAATACACAAAAGACTAAGTCATGCATTTAACAAATAAGGAAATTTATTAGGTCAATAAACTTATGAGAAGCGAAGTATTTTAAACATCTAATCAATAATTAGAAAAAAGACAAAAGCAAAATAAAGCCCAACAGATTGGCAAAAAGTTATAAATGTTTGATAGTACTAAATGTTGACAGGTAGGTGAAATAACAGAAAACTTTCTAGACTTCTGTAGTTGGTGTAAATTCATACTATACTTTGGAATACAAATAGACATTCTTAGCAAAGTCAAGACACCTACTTGACAACCTTACAGATTCGCTCAGTATGCATTCTCAGAAAAGACACGGGCAGTGCAATTGCTACTCATACACAAACACCGAAATTGCCGTTTTTTTCAATAGGCAAGAACTAGGAACAATTCAATGTGCATCACATTGAGTTATGTTCAAATAATGGAAAACTATGTTGAAAAGATAAAAATAACTGCAACTACTCAAAAATACACACATGAACCTCGCCAGCACAGTATCGAGTGAAAGGAGCAGTCTTAAAATAGCATTAGTTACTCATAAAATTTCAGAGTCAAAGTGCAGTGTGTTGTTTAGGGATGCATATGTAAACAGAAAACTGTAGAGAGAAGCAGAAAAAGTGGAAGTCGCGGGAGAGTGCTCACTACCAAGTCGGAGGACAGTGAACTGGAGAGCGGTGTGTTGAGGCTTCTGGGCAGCTGGCGATGTTTTCTCTCTCGATTATAGTGGTGTTCATAGTACAGGGTGATGTATAACAACTGCTGTTGTATCATTTTCTGTAAATGTGTTATTTTTCAAAAAATGTTTGAATTAGAGGACTTGAGATAAGTGATTAGAGATATGAATAAAAGAACGCATACAAGCATTAACAATAAATATATTGTGAGGCTTGTCTTTGGGTAGAATAATGTCTAACTCAGAATAAGGATTCAGACTTGTTTCCTCTTCCACTCTGCATTTTTACTATACTAGATGCTATAAATTGGATGTTGAATATCACTTGAAGATTTATCGTTAAAGACTCCCTTTCCAGGATAGGACTTGTGAAAGGCTGTGGAAGCGTTAGGAGGGTAAGGCCTTCTGGGAGGTGTGTAGGTCTTCAGGGGGTTTGTCCTGGAAGCGCTCTGTGGGACATCTGCCTGCTCCACTGTCTCTTTTGCTCCCCTGATGTGAAGTGAAGGGCACAGTTTTGCTCCACCATATACTCCTGCCACACGTGCTAGCTTGCCATGGCCCAAAAGCAGTGGGACCAGCTGCCCATGGACTGGAATTTTCAAAACTGTGAAACAACCTGAGCCTTTGCTCTTCATAAGTTGACTGTCTTGGGTGTTTTGTTCTAGTGATAGAAAATGAACAGCTTAGGTGATCTCGGTTTTATTAGATAATTGTCATAAGTACAGGGTACTGTATCCTTTTTATCAGGGAATAGAACCATTTCAGTGTACACATACATGCATGCACACACACATACATACACACATTTTCCCTCTGGAATCATCAGCTTAATTTGTATCTCATGCAATGCCTACATCATAATTCACATAGAGAAATTACATTTTACCCTGTGAGGTGTGGCCCCTCATTTCCCCAGAAGCACAGAGTTGGGAGGAAGTGTAGGTAACCGAATAATCTAGAAGTTTGATTAGATGTTTCTGTTGCTTATTTAATATAGAAAATCTCCTTTAAAAGATTTTGCCTTTGAATGAATGCACTCTTAGAGTAGTAATCAATTTTATCAGAAATGGACCAGACCAAGTATTTTCTAATGTACATTAATAATTTTAAAAATTAAGTTACCACGAAGTAAATACCATAGAATCAAAAGAGGAAACACAGTCAGGTTGTATCATAATCTAAATGTTACAAATCAAAAAGAACCTTCTGTAGAATTTTAAAGGTAAATACTCTTATGCCTCTGGGTGTATTCACTATCTGGCCATTGTTTATGCTTAAAGGCAACAGAAGTACACTGTCACACTAATAAATATGTGTGGACTAATAAATATTAACACACCAAGGCTTTTGATGAAAATAAAATTGCTTTAAAAGGCTCTTCCTGATTTTCTACTCATAAAAGCAAAAATCAAAAAAACTAAAGAACTGGAAAGAAGTTATACTCAAATAGGCACTAAGTAGTGAACTTAAAATTTAGGTATAATATGGGCCAAAGATTTAGCTCAGTGGTTCCGGCGCCTGCCTCGCAAGTGCAAGGTCATGAGTTTGATCCCGGTAACCACATAGAATGCTGGGCGTGGTGGCTCACGCCCACCAGCCATCAATACCACATCCACAGTGCTGGGCGTGGTGGTTTACGCCTGTCATCCCAGCACTCAGGAGGCAGAGGCAGGAGGATTGCTGAGTTCGCAGCGGCTTGCTTGGGCTACATTGTGAGCTCAGGGCCAGCCTGAACTACAAAGCAAGACCCTGTCTCCAAAAAAAAAAAAAAAAATTAGGTATAATAGTTTTCTTCTAGGGTTGTTTTGTAGCACTAAATAGGAAAATACATATAAAATAATTAATATATTTAAGGACCAAAGGAGTGACTCACTATATATTGATTCTTTTACTAATTACTACTACTGTTTTCACCCCAAGCTTAGCATCCTGTCATTTCTCCAAGAAACACTTTCTTGGCTTGAAGTTTTGGAGCATAGTATTAGAAACTACACTTGGGAGATAGGCACGTTCATTGCCACCAGACGTCTTTGCTTCTAGGTCCACTCGCTTGACAGACCAAAGTTTACGTGCCTATGATATACTGCATCACAGCGCTGGAGACCAAGCCAGGACTTCATGGGTGCTAGGCAAGTGTCCCACCACTTAATTACACCTTTAGGGCCTCTATAAATATTTCTCTAGAAGACATCTGTATCAATATCCAGCTTATCTATACTAAGCTAAGCATGGATTTATGCTGGTGTCTTTTATTGTATCCCATTATCTCATTATCCATGGATCATTCTAATATATATATATATATATAAATTAGAATGATATATATATATTAGAATGATATATATATATATTAGAATGATTACATATATATATGTGGTTTAGAATTAATGGAGATTTGATTTTTTATTCTTAACATGTTTTTAGTACATAATGATTACATTCATAGTGAGGAGTTCATTGTTTTCCTAGACTTTTACGATATAATCTTATTCTACTTTGAAATCTAAATAAAACATTGAAATAGGAGTTTAATCATGGGGCCCTTTAAATTAGTGAATACTATAAGCAGTATATGCTTGAGTTGGCTTTATGGAATACTAAATGATTCACAAAGAGATTTGATCTGGTTGTAGACAGATGAGTAAGAAGCTGAAAAGTAGAAAAGGAAAAAAACATACTTAAAGTTGAAGTAACAGTGCATAGTGGCACATGCCTGTAATCCCAGAACCCAGGAGGCTGAGGCAGGAGGGTCACCACAAATTTGAGGCCAATTTGGGGTCCATAGCGAGTTCAAAGCCAGCCTAAAGTACCTAGCAAGACCCTGTCGCAAAAAACAAAATTATTTTACACTTGATCTTAGCCAAAAGGCCGAGAAGCGATAAAACAACAAAATTATTTTAAAAAGAAGTTAAATCCTCACTGTAAGTGCAATATAAATCTGTTACAATACTGGTATATAATTTATAAAAGCATGGTGAATTTTTTCAGATACATCTCTTTGAGTTTACTTAATTTCACCACTTTCTTGAAAGATTAAATGAATAGATATAAGCCGTTTTTAAGAGTATGATATATATGCAGGCAGAAATGTCACACTGAACTTGTTTATTAGAAATTAGTATATGGTAATAAGACATATAAGAAAAGAGATCGATTTTATGGGCTGACCCAATTTTTGTAGATTTTCCATATGCATTGTAACATGCAAAAACACCCAAGACTTGAAACATTATCTACAATTTTTCAAATTGATCTTGACAATCTATATGTAAATAAAAGTATGAATTTACTTTTCCCAAATAATTATTCAATTCGGCTAAATTCAACAAAAAAGAACATGGGCACAAAATTCCGTGAGTCAATTTATTAGACACATAGGACACCATAAATATTAATTTACTTGGTGGTTCATATTTTCCCCTGTTTTGGTTACTAATGTTATAAAATTTATCCTTTAAGAAGTCACAAGGAAGGAGATTTTTTTCAAGTGGCCAGTTTGAGCTCAATCTCATAACTCTTTATAAAGAGATTTTGATTTCGGAGTGATCTGTAGCTCAATCCCCTGCTGAGATTTGGAAGTCTAACGCGATGGCCGTGGAGGATAAAGATGGCCACGTCATTCAGTTGTTAGTCACTTTTCTCCTGTTGCTGAGGCCAAATAACTGATGTAACTCAAAGTTAGAGAGAAGGGGGCTCATTTAGCTTACGGTTTGCAGGATTTAGTCTGTAGTGGGCTGGCTGCGGACGAACAGGCCCTGAAGACACAGAGGTGAATGGGTGTGCTGAGACCCCCGGCACGCACAAAGCGTGAAGACCACAAGGGAACCTGGCCAGCGTTTCCCTGCCCCTGTTATCTCATTCAGGCTCCTCCGGGCGGGCAGCAGCACACCCTTAATCCTAGTGCCCTTGAGCCTAGCGTTACATCGCGAATCAGCTCCAGCTTCACACGCTCTAGATCGAGCCTATGACCACACGAGGCTTTGAGGGGACACGTAGACCCAAACCATAATTATTTTTGGAAATGTTTTTGGTTATTTACATTATGCTAATGGGTGCCCTAAAAGTGATGTCAGTAGTAGAGAAGGGTCATGGTGGGTAATTCACAGGTTGAGGACTGATTTCGCTATCCTTAGGGAAAGCAGGTGAGGGAGGAGGCGCCCTGAGGAGGGAAGAGGAGAGGAGCCCAAGTTCACAGCACTCTGGGAAACCGCAAACCACTTCACTTTTCCTTCCGTGATTGATAGGGCCACTGAAGACTCTCTGCGGGACGGCTGTACTGTCTCGAATCTCAGACCATAGACTATTCATTATGGTGTATATCTTCCACCCTGACCTGATATTGATGTACACTGTGTTTAATGAATCATATTTATCACACTCTGTTCAAAACAGGATGTACCGTGTATCTTTTCTTCGACTCACGGCCCGAGTGGGAAATGGAGCCGGCAGGGGGCGGGAGTACAGCCTGACTGGAGGGCAGGTTAGGACACGGTGGGGGAAGAGGTGGGGGATGGAAAGCTGGACTCGACTCTCCAGCTGCCGCTGCAAGAGCGCGCCGAGATTGCTTCACGGAACAGTGGCTCTGCGCATGCGCACGGGGGCAAGATGGCCGTGTCTATGAAAACTCCTCTCCGCTTCATCTCGCCATTGGACCAATCTCTAAGTAACGATCCTAACAGCTTCCCAAAG